>VDFB02105785.1:315924853-315957497 GCA_007258455.2 Sequoia sempervirens | reverse complement strand
TGCATTAAAAATTATGAGAAAAATCGGCCACGCATCAACTATATACTATTAGCTAACTTTTGACTATAGCGATTTTAAAAATACTACAAAAAAGTTCACCGTGCTCAGGTCGTACAAGAGTTGCTATGTTATGTTTTCTGAAAAAAATAGCACCAATTTGTGTACGACCCTCTTTTGAACCCCTTAATCTCAACCATTTTCAAAATAAATTAGTAGTTTAGAAATTAGACTCAGAGCACTTCGATCCTTGTTTTTGTTCATGTTACCTTTTTTCAATCCAAGCTCAAACAAGTAGAGCTGCATGAAGTTCATCATTTATAAGTACAAAAAAATTTCATGTTTTGCTGATTAAGTGTTCATTGATCATCATTGAGATCATCTTACATATGAGTCATAGTTTATTGTGCAAACGTTTTAAATAGAAAATTGAGAAAATTTGCATAGTGATGCTTTTATTCATTTTGTAAAATGTTGAATCTTGCACAAGCCACGAGAGTAGCTGAGTTTGTTTCTGACAATCAAGAGATGAATACAAAATTTGAATGCACAAGCTACACAACTGAAAATAACATAAGAGTAAAGGAGAGAAGCAATTCATCATTGCCTGTAATGATGAATCACTTTCGTTGGTGCTTCTAGCCGTCGTGCATCCAAGTAGCTGCAGCCTCACTTCATCGCTCCGTGTACCTGCAAAATCGTTAAGGAAATGGTATTAGAGTTATACTCTAAGCAATGGTGAATTACTTTCTGCCTTACGCCTATGCTACAGACAAAATGTAATTTGCGTTAAACCAAGCATTCATCAGATAATTGCAAAAAATCAGAAAAGAAGGAATGTAATTCAATGGAAGCTTTCAGCTTCTTATATTTTGCTGACATGTTTGTTTCAGTGTGCAGGAACAAGTTCATCGTGTTCAAAATCAGATATGTGGAGTAAAACGGGCTCCCACAAGGGTTGAGCTCGGCATATCAAAAAGGACGTATTCATAATTTTCATTCGAAGCACATGGATATTGATAACAGATATTTAGAGCAGCATATTGCATTCATCTTTTTCATTTTTTGTTCAGCTCTACTTTATTTTCCTTTACATTGCATCTAAATGAAGTGTAGAGCATCTTTTTATTCAAGAGAGACAGAGTATTCATGCATTTGAAGTATTCATAGCTTCAAAAGCATGTAGTAATCATGCATTCAAGTGCAAGAGATAACAGAAAGGAAAAGCTTTCATGTTCATCAACTCAAAATACAATTAACTGAGAAGCAAAGTCATTAAACAGTGAAAAGTGTTTCCAGTGTTATGGAGGACAGCAGTAACAGCCATTTGGAGCTTCTTTCATCAAGAACAGTAGTGATAGCATGACATTAGTCTTGAGCTCACAAGGTATGCATATTCATGAAAGTCACAAAGGCACAAAACAGATTTTTGTTTTCATGGATAAAAGCTTCAGATTTTTGAATCCATCATGCCATTAAATCAGAAAATGCAGCCCATGAAATTTAAATACAGTGAGAAAGAATCACACTCAGTAGAACAACTGAAGGGGTTAACAAATCAGATAAAAGCTTGCTGTTTATGAACAAAAATCAGATCTCTATGAAATTTATAAAATACCCAGATTTACATCTACAGAAAAATGAAATATTTTATCTGTTGTAGCTTCAAAATGAAATATTTTTGCAAAGATCTCAAGAAGATGTTCATGGCGCAACTTGAAAGTGAAGTTTTTGCAGATTTAAAACATAAATCAGATTTCTGTTGTGAGAAAAATGTCCAGATTTGAAAAAACGTGGCTGTAATACACAAAAAAATTGAAGTTTTTCATCTATTATGAGTTCAAAATGTTATATTTTGTAGATCCAAAAGAAAAGAGCAAGTTTATTCTTTTTTTTAAAAGAAAATACTTCAAAAGATGTCAAGTTCGAGCTTGCAAAGTGAAGTTATTGTAGAAAAATGAAGAAAGACACAGATTGAGTTCTTTTTAAGCAAGCTTATTCTTTGTTTCCAGAAAATACTTCCAGATATTCAATGGCGGCTTCAAGAAATAACTAGACTTTCAGAAATTCGCATAAAAGCATCAATACCTGTTAAGATCTTCATTTTTTCGAATTTAGAAGAGTCTCCAGCAAGTTTGAAGCTAAAGAATGATCATGGCGGCTAGGAAAAGAAGCAAATTCGTCCAAAATTCACAGCAATACACAGAAAAATGAAAATGCATCACTCAGATCAGGAAAATCGTACCTCATGTGCCTTCCAACGTTTTTCTAAAAATGTCATTCTCTAAAAACGGCCAAGAAAATGAAGATTCATGCCCAGATTTGCAGGAAAAGCTCAAAAAAATGAAAGAACATCATTTAGAACAGTAAATCGCGCCCCATTCTCTCCACGTTTTTGAGAAAAAATGTTATATATTGCAGGTTCGGCCCAAAAACGACCAGATTCGAAGTTCATCAATGGCAGAAATACCAGAAAAGCAAGTTCGTGGCTAGGGTTTGAGCAGTGGCGGTCGACTTCCTCTAGAAGCTTCTCAAAAGTCAAGAGACATAATGATTTTAGGGTTCATGTTTTACCTTATTCATTCGCCCTAAATTCTTTTTGATATTTTTGCAAATGATTTTCAATAAATCATTTTGTTTTTAATTGTCTCCATGGTCACGTTTTTGAAGTCAACTCGCCTAACAAGTGGTCGGCCTTATCAATGATGGAATTTTTGTGCTGAATATTTTGGTAAAACATTTAATCATTACCAAAAATATGGTGATCTTCAATAATGTTTATAAAACAATGCATATCTTTAATATATGCTGAGTGAAGTGTATGAAGCTTTAAGAGGAAATTCAATTTTTGCTAAAGGAATTATTTTCATTTGTTTATTTGCATTAAATCTTGTAGCTAATTAATTAAATGATATTTTATAAATCATTTAATTAATTTAGTATTTTAAAATGCAAATAAATAAATGTTATATAAAGCTGAGTTATAACTATTTGCTTAAACTGAAGATTGAATATTTTGAGGTGGACTTTAGAGTTGCATGGGCGGATTGGTAAAAACGAGGCAGTTTTGCATGCTTTAAGCCACTTTTTCAGGGAGTTGCAGTTCAGTTGGAATAGTGCATGTATCAGTTATGACTTGGCAGTGAGTTTGAGCTTGATTGGACTTATTTTTGCATGGTTTTGGGCCTCCTTTTCAGAGATATTTTCTTCTGCTCGGATTTGGCTTTGGAATTATCACCCTTTCTTGGAGTTGGACTTTCAGTTCTTTTTGCATGCCTTTTGGAAAGGTTTTTTGTATATATTGAAAAACTTAACTGTTTTTCAATTCAGTTCTTGTTTTCTACCTTTGCCTTCAGCAAAGAAGATCATCTTGTAACTCAGCTTTCAGATTAATATAGCAGTGTTTTTTACAGGTTCAAAGTGTGTAATTGCAGAAGATTCCTTTGAGTTTCAGTACTTTAGAGTTTGCCTTCTAGATTTCGAGCATCGTTTTTGTGAAGAATTTGATCGAAGAATTACTGTGTTTCAGTTCTGAAACCTCTGATTTTTTTTGTCTTTTTCACATATCTGTATGCAATTTAGTTTAAGTTCACTGGTTATGCACTGTGCTTATTAATTGGTTAATAAATTTTGTCGTGAAAACCTGTTTTCCCTCAATATTGCATTAGATCAAAGCCTCTGTTTAAATCATTCAAGTGATTAAATTATTGAATCAGGTTGTGTAGATTAGAGTTTTGAGAAGTTTATTGTGAGTCATAATTGCAAGTCATTATCATTTAGGTGCAATCACCTCTCGTAGCTTTTGAATTTCAATTCAAGCAAGCTTTCTATCTCTTTCCCAACCAAGTCATTTAGTTTTTAGGAGGTTTTCATCAGGGAACCAACCCTCTCTGGAGATTGATTCTTAGTTTTAGGCAACCCACAGGCCTGAGAATCATTCCATGTTTCAATAGATTGCTGAATTTAACTATTTTAGCGTTCGGGTGCAATCTGAATTGACAACAGTTCCATCTCAAAATTTTGAGTGTAACTAACCTCAATTTCATGTCCAAAGTCAGTATTTCCTGATTTCAGAAAAAAAAGTGGCCACTTAAGCCCCCTTTTTGGGAACCATCTTGGTGCACTTACCCATGCCCCATCTATTATCTTGACTGGATCTCCAATATCATCCCTATCAATAAGAAACCCAAAGGAATCATAATTTGTACAAATTTTAGAGATCTCAATAAAGCATGTACCATGGATGAATTTCTATTTCCAATCATAGATATCATAGTTGAACTTATAATAGGACATGAGATCCTACCCCTCATGGAAAGTTTATTTGGATACAATCAGATTCAAATTGCTTCAAAGGCCAACATAAAAAAACTCTTACTACTCCTTGGAGCACATTTCGTGATCAAGTAATTGCATTTGAGATAAAGAACACATGGGCAATCTTTCAAAGAGAAATGATTTTCAAATCGATGATATGCTACATGAAATAATGAAAGACTATGTACATGATCTATTGGCTAAATCCATAACAAGAGAGAGACACCCACAAGTTATTGATTGCATCTTTAATTGCTTGAGAGATTACAAGTTGTTCCTTAATCCAAAGAATTGTGTCTTGGTGTCACGCAAGGGAGAATTTTGGAATTCATTGTCTCTCAATGAGGCATAGAAGTAGATCCTACTAAAGGCACTTTCTATAAAAAATGCCATCTCCAAGAAATATCAAATAGTTATGTATTTTTCAAGGAAAGATTTAGGCTATTCGAGGGTCCATTATATAATTGGTAGACAAATGTCTTCCATTCTCCCATCTCTTGAACAAAATAAATAAATTAAGTGCAATGAATCTTATCTATAGGTCTTCAGGAAAATCAAATAATACCTTTCCTTTCCACAATTATTATGACACCCAAATAGGCCAAGTCATTATTTCTCTACATATATACAATGTTAGTCACCCTTGGGGCACTCCCAACACAACATGATGTAGATGTCCATGGATGTGCAATTTATTATTATACTCCAATGGAATGTGCATTTAGAGCTATCATTTTGAGATCTCAAAAACTATTGCACTAAATGCTAAGTCATGAAACCAAGATTATATAATAAAAAATTATACATGGAAGTATCTTCTATGTAGGACTTTTCACACATGATGGATGACTAGATGGGTCATGCTATTGAGTGAATTTGATATCTAATATGTAGATAGAAAATAAATCAAAGGACACATAATGGTAGATCATTGAGAAAAAAACACCTCTCATAGATAATCATCCATTGATAGTCTTTCTTGATGAGTCTATCTTCATTTTGGATGATTCAACATCTTAGAAATTGTACTTTGATGGATCCTACACAAATTGGGGATTAGGGGCTAGAATTCCATTTGTCAATCAAGAAGGTGATTTCATTCATAAGGCATTAAAGTTGTGTTTTCCTTGTACCAATAATATTTTATAGTAGGAGGCCTTAATTAAAGGTCTAAAAATATAAATCTAATTTTGGAATATTAAACATATCATAGTATATGAAGATTCACAAGTTATTATCAAGTAGGTCAATAATGAGTATTAAAAAAATGATGATAAACTAATTCCTGATAAGTATATGGTGGATAGATTCAAGGAATACTTTACCACTATCTAATTTATAAAGGTTCGTCAAGTCAATAAGAAAGTAGCAGATGCCATGGCCACATTAAGTAGCAGATGCCATGGCCACATTATGTCCCTCTTGGATATGTTGTAAATGTTAGTGTACTATTAAGTTTATCTTAGGGTCAATTACTCTGATGGTTTTTCCCCGTATCGGGTAGTTGTTCACCCGTCACTTTTTTCACAGCTTTGAAAAGCCTGCACATTATGTATTCTATGGTCTCATTTGAATATATTTTTTTATCTCTGGTGAAATAGCATATTGCTTCTCTTGTATGTGAAGATTTATTTGCAGGTTGTGATCCTAGGTTCGGTGGTCTCTACCAACATGGTATCGAATCCTTCAACCCGCGCCTTCTTTTTCCATTGAGATTTTTTATCAGAATTTGAGATCATTTTTTTGGTGTCTCTAGTGGCTGATTCCTGTTGCAACAATTTGAAAAAGAGGCCGATTTAATCCTATAGAGAGGCATTCGGTTTTGCTGTTTGGAGGCCACGTGTGAATCCAAAGGCACACTTTTTTTCTTCTGTGAAGCCTAAATTCATTGTTGAGAAGGCGTGTCATTTTTTTTTGCGAATTGAGGAGGTTGTATCAATTATGTGCTGGGAGGCATGTATCAGATTGCTGGGTGTTTTTCCTGTTTCGACGATGATTTCACCTTGATTTGGCCACAATTTACCTTGATTTGGTAGCACTTGGGAACTTTGGTCGTTGGATGCATTCTAAAGAGGCAAGGCTTTTGCGAAAAAAAGGCTTACTTATATTTTCCTATTTATATAGCCGTCCTCTCCCCTCATCTACCATTAGCAAGACTCATGTGGTCTTGACCACTCACTCATGCATGTAAACTTGGTGGTTTTCCCCATTGGTGTTTGGTCACTTGTGCTCGTGTGATGACTTGGTGGCATTTTTATTTTATTTTTGAGGTTCATAATTTCCTTGTTGGGCAAAGATCCTAAATGAATATTTAGGTTTTCCTTCTTTTGTTGGGCGTGCAAAAAGTTCTCTCTTTTACCTGGCCGTAGAGGATTATCCCACATTGGTGAGAAATTTGTGATTAGTAGTCTTCTTATACCTCGACACCTTCATTGATGTATGAGCTAAGGATCACCTGGTGTCTTTGGCAATCTTTCATGGGCGCAATGTCATTTGTTTTGCTTGTGCAAAGGTGGACATTGTTGTGACATGAAAAGATATGTGAGCAATTTGCTCGAGGTGCTTTTTTTTGAAATTTTTCTCCATCAATTGCAAGTTTTGTAGCTTGAATATTTGCCATCTATTGCTGGTTTTTGCTTCAATCTGGTTTTTTTTTGGCAAAGTTTGTTTTGGGGGATTGCACATTGTTGTTTTTATCCATTCTAGGGGATGTATAGAGCCTTTTAGTCCTTTGTGTGTGTCCTTGTAAATCATGTCGGACCCAAGGATTGAATTGCTCACTCCACACAACTATCACACATGGAAGGTCAAAATATCATAGTTGTTGCAATCTAGGGGGATTTAGCAAATGTTAGATGCCGATCAAACTGAGTTCACAAAACCATTTGAGAAATTTGTTCATAGAAACAAAATGGATGAAGCTAGAGGACTCATAGGTCTCCATGTGTCTGATAATTTGTTGTTTCACATTGTAGAGTGTAAGAAACCCAAAGAAGTATGGGATAAGCTTGCTAAGTTGTATGGTAGAGTTGATTAGTTCAAAATTGTAATGTCCCCTTGTTAAACTTATCCTAGAAACATAAAATGCACAAGTTAGGACATATAATTTATTTTACCAACACATCATTTTGCTCATGTAAATTGCCTTGAAGACCAACAAATACACATAGTTCCTTAATCTAGATTAAATTAGACAGTTCTAGATTGAACATTTTAAGAATAAGATAAATGCATTATCATCAAGTGCATAAAACTATCATAATATGACTTATTACTTTTGATCGGAATAGATCTTCGTCTTGTTTCCTCTTTCCTAACCTCTTTGGATGGTAGGTTTACTATGCAAAGGGCACGTGAACAATCTCAATTGGACTCCCTCAAGGTTTCCTACCTATCTTGGGACCGTCCATCAATTGACCGATTTACCAGCCTTTCCCTCCACAAACTCCCTATCCTTATTGAGTGCTAGCGAAATGGAATTTTGGCCCGAAGTCTATTCTCATAGTAAAAGTCATAATAGCTTATGATATACAATATTGCTGCAAGCATCATTATTGGACTCTCATAAATAATATCCCTTTTCTACCTAATCAGGGTGTTTGTCAGTCACTTATGTTGTATAGATGAACTCAATACATTGAAGTATACATCTATTGATTGCAAACAAGCCATTTAATCTCTCTATTCATTCACTTCTTATTATATTTAATTGATTTCATCATCATTATAGATTAGAGTACTCAAAGACATTCACTGATATCTAATCTAATAAGAAATGGGTTAGTTATTATGTTGTAATCCCTGTATGCAGTGAATCACATTCTTTGAAAACATAACTTACAATCTTCTCCAAGGCGGTTGGAGGTACTTACCTCTGCTTTTCTCTCCTTATTCGATAGATTCAAGATGGTTCTGTAGACTCTTGTGTGCTTTCCTGTTCTTCACCAATAATTCTTTTATAATATACTTCATAGGTACTCTAGGTTAGATATTAAGCATCTTTCACTATCCCATAGGTGGAATTCTATTATACCAATTGTCATTATAATGAATGAAGAGTCAATATTACTTATGACTCTCAATAATTATTGTAAGCATTATTATTTCATAATATATAAACTATAATCATTACCAATTATTTATATGTGTTTATTTCATGTATATACTTTAATTTATTCATTATATATATTATTATTTATAAGTTAACAATCATATTAAACTCACCTAAACAACATACCTCTGATTCCAGACTGTCAGATTACTGACAGTGATTTCATAATATATCTACCTTTTTCTCATAATAAACAATACAGACCAGAGATCTGCAGTATATTATTCTTCCCCTCCAAACTATAGTCTTTCCTCTATCTATAGCCAGCGACCTGCAGATTCCCCTCCTTTTTCCTTCTCCACCACGATTCGAAGTTCCAAGGAGAGCACTCCATAAGAATGGAAGAAAAGATCATTTCATAATAGGCAGGTAAAGAGTTGCAGACAAAACCATAATATATTTATATTGAATATCGTTTTTCAGAAGGAATGTAGATGCTCTAGGGATGCTAGGAACTGACGCCAACAATAGAAGAATGAAGAGCTCGATGCCAGTGTTGGTGGATATATTATTCACAGACCTCCCAATATATCTCTCGCACAACAACATACCGATTTCGTTAATATTCCCCATAAGGCGTTTCAACTCTAAATAGTGCCAAGCAAGATTCGATACCTCCCCGATCATATATATATTCCATGCGAAATGCAGTGTAAGACCCCCATTTTCTTCCTCCACCGGTGATTAGCTTTAGAGAAAAATAAATGATTTTGAACCCCGTTCTCATAATCCCTTATCTCCCCTTGCTTGAATGATTTTATCCTCTTATTTATATCTACATATCTATCCCATTCCAGCGATGGTGATTTATATCTTCCAATGATCTTCTCTCCCGAATTTATTCCCTTCTGGGCGTGCCTTTTCCTCATGCGATGCTTCGTTTGCTTGAGCCACTTCATCCACAGGTCAGCTTTCTTCTAAATGTTGCATCTTAAATATCTTATTTTATATGTTATATATTTTTCCTTTTTATGGTCTATCGTTAGCTTAGCACAAAAGGTATTATATTTATGAATTGCATACATTGTCATTTATAATATAGGTTTGATTTCTTAGGAAGTGATATAGGTTAGCATCTTGTATTTATATAATATATTTGTAAATTGGATTTAAACTATATTTATTTATCTATATTGTATTCTCATAATTATTATAGTAACTAAATATTTCATATTTATATTTTGATATTGCTTTATTATGTTATTTTTTTATATTGTATATTCGGTAATTATAACACTATCTTTGGATAATTATAATTATGATTGTATTGCCAACATTCTTATATGTGTTTTATTTATTTATTTGTTTCTTGATACTTTATATCTTAGTGTCATAATTTTGGGGGACATGATAGTCCGCCCTGCCCAAGATTGCTTGTCCTCAAGCAATCTCAAACTCGAATCACTACCAATCTATTAAGAGAGTCTTTTCTTATTATTGTTAAGCACAAGCAATTATAAACACACATGGTGTAACTATGTTGAAAACATGCAAAGATTATATGCAAGTCATACACATTGACACACATGCTAGAAATGCATCAATCATATATGTTGAATACACATCACACATAGAGAAGATATTTTAGACATGTAGCAATCAACGACATAGAATATGTGCATATCACTCATGTTGAATACATACCATACATGGAGCAAATTATCATACCTGAAACAGTCACAAGGTATGCACATAAATACCAGCCCAGAGTATACACATGATCGTACATACATAAATCATAAAGCATCCGCTTGAAGGCACTTGAATACACATAAGTTATAGTATGCACGTGGGTATACTTGAATACACATTTAAATCACACGGTATACATTTGAATGCATTTGAATACATCAGTCACACTTGAGTACACTTGAATTCATAAGTCATATAATATTCCTAATAATGTACACACATAAGGCATGAAGCAATCACTCAAGGCATGGATCACATACTTGAATACAAAAGGCAAGTGTCATACACATTTATACACGCCGGTATACACATGAGGCAGGAATCAAACACCATCGTACATGAGCAGGCCAAGTTGATTCAGATAGATGCTCTTCCTAAGAGTTATGCCTTGATGGCTCAATCTTCAAGTGGCAATAACAAGAAACAAAATAAGGATTGTAAGTCTAATGAGTCCTCCACCTCTTCAAAAGAGGATGAACCCAAGAAGGAGAATTTCAGTTGTGTGTATTGCAAGAAGAAAGGTCATGATAAACACCATTATTATATGAAGAATATTGATGAGCTTTCTCATCTTCTTCAGAAGAACAATATTCCACTACCCTTGTTTGTGACTCCTTCTACAACCTCTCCCTCTCCATTTGCATCATCATCCAAACCTGCACAGTTAGGGAATGCAAAATTTGCAAGTGGTAAAGAAGATAAAATCTACATGGGTAAAGGACATGCATTGGTAACTTTTGCAGTTCATTCTAGTCGTGATAGATGGTTTTTGGATTCAAGAGCATCTCACCACATGGGTTTTACTCCCTATCCTTTTTTGGGTCTTCATCCTACTGAAATATCTAGGATTTTGTTGGGAGATAGTAAGCTTTTGGATGTTGCGGGGATAGGCAGTGTTGAGATTGGTGATGGTTGTTTTAGAGATGTACTGTGTATTCTTGATTTGCACACAAATCTACTATCCATCTATCAAATTACTCATGGTGAGGTACCTAAGACTGTAGAGTTCACTGCATATTTTGTTTTCATCAGAGAGGTTGATACTGGCAAAGTCATTGTCATTGGTGAAGCTGATCATGAGTCTCGTCTCTATGCCTTTTCTCATTTTGTTGATGATGATGATTATGAGCCTCACACCCCTCTTGCTAGTGTTGATAGAAATTCCTCGAGAGAGATTGGTTATTTGAACTTTGGAGTTCTTCAAACCTATGTTGATTCATCTCCTGTTGCTTCAGAGGTTGGTTCTTCAACACAACATGATGTTTTTGATCCTTCAAATCATTCTTTGTGGGATAGTCACTTGACAAGTCTTGCAGAGTTGTTTTGTGAATCTCACATTTCTGATTTGGATGATGTTTTTGAGGGTATATCCCTTCTTTTTTATGATAGTATTTGCATTGATGTCACACCATCTATGTCTTTGGAGATTGTTGCTTCAGAGTTTCCACATGGTCTTGTTGATCCATATTCTTCAGTTGAGGTTGCACTTGATCATGATGTGACATTTGGTTACGTCCACGGAGGTACCTGGATAGTTTTCAGAGGCATCTTTCATGTTGATTCTTCCTCTCCCTTCTCTTGTTTCGGAGTTGGATTTTCTCTTGCATTAGTGGTTGTTTCTCCCTAAAGGGAGGCATGTTGTTTGCAGACATGGGATATTCTTTAGATTTCCAGGATTAGCACGATATTTTCTACATCATAGGGGGGATCTTCAACATTTTCTATGGGGGCCTACATAGTCTCTCCCCTTTTGTATTTTGTTGAGATCAGTGATAGGAGTTGTCCTTAGGGGTCTTGTGAAGTCCTTTTACTTTTCTAGCTTTCACTTTTTCACCTTTTTTTCTCTCTTTTGGAGAGGAGTTTTTCTCCTTTTCTTCGGTTGTGAGAGATGGCATTGCTTTGTAGTTGTGCATGGGTACTTAACATGGCCTTGTAGTCGGGACCCATCTTGCATTTTCATTTTGCATAATAATCTCCCTAAGTTTGCACTTAAGGGGGGTGTTAGTGTAGTATTAAGTTTATCTTAGGGTTAATTACTTTGATGGTTTTTTCTCGTATTGGGTAGTTGTTCACCCGTCACTTTTTTCACAGCTTTAAAAAGCCTATACATTATGTATTCTATGATCTCATCTGAATATATATTTTTTTATCTCTAGTGAAATAGCATAGTGCTTCTCTCGTCTATGAAGATTTATTTGTAGGTTGTGATCCTGGGCTCGATGGTCTCCGCCCATAGTAAAATAATCACCATTGTGAAGTCTTGGTTGAAATCCTTTCACTTCCTGTGTATAGTATGCTTGAATGAAATATTGTGAGATTTTTAGAACCTAATCTCCCAAGTATCTTGATATTTACAACTATTTTTAAAGCAAATAGGACCATTTCACAACTAGTTAGTATATCACCTTTCTAGTTTGACCCTTTCACTCTTCTTAGGTCTCTACATAGGGATTTTTTTAGTTTTTGTCTCATTTCATGTGGTTGAGACACATGTACTCACCTTTGAGACACCCATTTCATGCACACTTTACAAATACATACTTTCCATATGAGGAAACATGTGTTGCACATTTGTAGGGATAGTTAGTCGTTCAATCCTACGTTCCTACCTCCTCTACCCTACCTATATATACAAGGCACTTGTACATTTTTACACTCTTCATTATTATTGATTGACATGCTTTTGTGTTCATTGTTCACTTGTGGAAGCTATCATTAGATTGGACTTTCATATCTTAGTTTCTCCAACATGGTATTTGAGCCATAATTGTATGTCCCTTCCTGAATCAAGGTCAATCTACAACTTAGCCCTATCTTCAGAATGTCTTGAAGCCAAATAGATATTGTCATTGAGTCTAAAAGACCCAAGAAATGAAGAATAACCTTTTGTTTGATAAAATTTGGTAACTTTTCAATTTTACAATTTTTTTTGGTAGTTCTACCCATGATACCATACGAAATCATATAGATCCATAATTGTATATATATTTTTTAAAATTTACATTTTTTTTTAAGATAGGGTCTAAACTTAGACACCCTTTGTCATTTTATTGGGTGACATTTTTTTGTTATATTGAATCTCTACTGCTGTTTATGAATGAGTCGGATTGAATACTATTATAAATCACTTGGTCCTTGTTGTGGAATCTAAAAATATCTATGCCCTTTGCATTCTCAAATCAGCCCAAATAAGCTCAGATCTTTTGTTTCAAAAAAGTTTTGGATCTTCTTGTCTCTTGGTCGCTCACAACCTTAGAATCCATGATTCCATCGAAAGCATCTTTGAAGCTCATCATCCATAGAATAGGGAGAGGCCACCAAAAAAAATCACCATTATTCAACATCAATAGTAGCCATATAAAGAGAATAACTATAGAAAAAAACAATAGAAGCCACTCTCGAGAGCATTTCTCTTACTTGATGATCATTGCTAGTAATCTTTATGTATCAATTCTTTACTAAGTTGGCGACTCTCTACAGACTTTCCCACCATTGCCGGTGCTGGTTTTCACCACACGACCATGCTCCAGTAAGCTGCCCACACGTGGTCTACAACCACACAATCAATCAACACTATTATAGCTTGCAGATGTAACCGCTAGTAGTTAGTCAAACCATCGGTCAACTTCTAACAGCTTGCTCATGGTTTTCTAACTACCAAGTCACGATTTACTAACCGCTAGGACCTGCAAAGTGCTTGTAAAGGGGTTGGTTTTTCTTTTTGGGGCAATAACCTCCAAATGGGGATTTAATTTTTTGAGTTCAAATAGTCAACAAAAATTTAGCAAAATTGTGTTTTTTTAATTGGTTTTTGGCTTTACAAATTTTGATTGGTCATAATTTTCTTCTTGGTTATCAAAATTTGGTAATTTTTTTAATTCATATTACAATTTCATAAGGATTTCAAAATTTTAATTCAATTTGAGATGTGGATATAGTCGATTTATTAAAATATGTAAAAATCACTTTGTTATAAACGAAAGATTTTGGTATTTGGTCTTAACAAACTTACAATTTTTTCTTGCATATTTATTTTGGGGACTTACAATAAGTTATAATCAAATAAGGTGGAGTTGTCTTGTGTTACTTTCTCAACAATACACCTAATCCTAACTCTATTTAACTTCTATGAATGGATACAAACAATGGAGATAAAACTCAAGAAACTAGGATTACATCAAGTCACTATGGATTTGAAATTTGAACCTATTGTAATAGCTAAAAAGTGAAAATGGTATAATCAAACTAATGAAGCCTATGGAATACTATGTATGCCTATTTCTCCAGACATTCTCTTTCACATTGAATCCACCACAACACCTAATGATGTATGGACAACATCAAAAAATATGTTTGGAAAACAAGATGTAATAAGAGGACATCAACTTTCAAGAATGAACTAATAATTATTAATCCACAATAATTTAATACAACACAAAACTTCTTCATTAAATTGAATTTTCTAAGGTTCCAAATCAAACAATGTGGAATAGAAAAGCAAGATGAAATATTGGTCTTAAGTGTCTTATTGAAGTTAGGTCCTAAATATTCAATGTTTGTTTCTACTTTCATGCAACAAATATTTCCCTTGGTGTATGCTTCACTATGCCTTCACTTTCAAATTTTTCTATTTGTCTCACAAAGGAGAAAGATAAACTAATTCAAATGGGTACAATGAAGTATGCAAAGATGCAAACCCTTATTGCAACATAAAAAACGCTTGAAAATCTAATGAAAAAGAAAAAGAATAAGGATCAAGCTAGAGGACCAAAATCATACTTTATTTGATTCATCTTCCTCATCAAAAGGGAAAAATTTATAGGAGAGTCTTACATGTTATTGTAAGAAACAAGGGCATGAAGAACACTAATTCTATAAATAGGGAATTGATGAATTGAGACATATTCTTCAACAAAATCAAATTAAGTTTCCTACACCCAAGACATGTGGGTCATCCTCTTCTCCATCCACATCATCTGCACATTTAGACAAAAAATAAGAAAAAGGGTATGACAAACTTTTATTTTGCAAACACCACATCACAAAGTGGCATCTAGGTTCAAGGGCATCACACCAAATGACTACATCTAGAGAATTATTTTTTATATTTGAGATTTGTTTGTTCCAATCAATTTTGACAAAGAACAAGACCTATATGTTAGCTTATGAAAAGGGATCTATTTATATTGGTGAAGTAAAATTCAATGATTTACTTTATGTTCATGTTATCACTAAATTTTGCACCCTTACTGAGTTGTAAGAACTCAATCACCTGGTGAAACATGGGAAGACCTCTAACATTATGGGATTGTGAATAATTAGAGGTCAACCTCCAGAGAAGGTCGACTTCCTAACTGGTTATCACCTATGCTAATGATTCTTGATTGGGAAAAAGGAGAAAGATTACTAAA
Source organism: Sequoia sempervirens (assembly GCA_007258455.2). NCBI lineage: Eukaryota > Viridiplantae > Streptophyta > Pinopsida > Cupressales > Cupressaceae > Sequoia > Sequoia sempervirens. The sequence continues at coordinate 315,941,969 of VDFB02105785.1, read as the reverse complement.
AGCAAAATAGAAATGGTAGAAACTATTTCCTATGGTGATACACCTAACTATTTTTTTTTTAACTAAAAATTCAGGTCACAGTACACTTGCATACAATGAATTGAAGTAAACAAACTTGCACAACCTATTTGTATGTGTTTTGCATAAGTGCTTTATAAAAAGGTCTGATGCATGAGTCTTTAGGAGGAAATAGATTTCATAGCTAAAGTAATCTGCATTTTTTGACTCAGACTATAACCTGCAATAACACATTTTATGCTAAAAGGTGCTGAGTATGAGACACAATTATTAGGAAATTAAAAATTTCACAAGAAATTTAGTCAATCAAAATTGCACACAATTAAGCAAAGGGATAAGAAGGAAAAACTAACTCCATTCCATGTTTCCAAGGTCTGCATTGTATTCCATGTTCATATGAGTTACAAAAGTTTGCAAGAATCTCTCTTAGGATTGTCAAAATCACTAAGTCTGAAAAACTGCATAAAAGAGAAGTGAGTTACAAAATGAGTCCAAAAAAGACTAAGTAAGCAAGCTTCAAATAGTTGCATCAAAATAGGAACTGGAAGCTTCTTCAACTCGGATGGCTTCAAAAATCCAAAAATATAGTAACCAAATCTTTATCCAAAGTGATCAATAAGATTGAAATGATCAATTTGACCAAGTCTTTCATAAATACAAGCTAAAATCACTCCAAGATGCTCTCTCAAGTTCATAAATGACATTGAATTTAATGATGGTTTGAGTATAGATGACATTGATACCTTCAACATGTAGAAGGAGATACAATTTTATTATTTGAACCTTGGAGTTCTATCATCTTCATTGGTTATTATGCCTTGCACTTATATCATATCTCCTTCACCTCTTGCTTCTGTAGGATTGAGTGTTCCTACATATTTGGTTTCTCGTGATTTAGGACAATAATATCTTCAGAGTTTTGTTTCTGATATAGTTGATTAGGATGATTACTTGACAGGTATATTAGACTTTTTTAGTGAATCCCATTTTATAGAGTTGGAAGCACTATTGATGGAAACCACATCAATGTTGTTGTCAACATATTTATATCTTTGGAATTTTTTCTACATTAACCTTCACATGGAGAATTTAAGTAACTTTTAGAGATTACATAATCGCCTTTGGATCTTGTGCATCATTAGAGACTTATATTCTTCTCACATCGGAATAATTCATGCACCTATCTATAGTTTGATTTATTTCATGGGGAAGAAATGTTGTTCAACATTTTGAGATCAGATTTGCATCCTTCTTTGAGAATCACTCAATATCGTAGGATCCATCATCTTATGGGGGGCTCCATAGTATCTCTTTATCTCTCATATGTTGGAAATATTTCTTGTAATTATGTGATAGAAGTAGTCATTGGTGGGACATCATGAGTCCTATCCTCTATCTTCTTTAGTTATACATTTTCATTGTATCATTTCTCTTTTGGAGAATGGTTTTCCCCCCTAGGTTTTCTCCTTTACTCTATTTATGAGAAATTTGTACATTGATACCTAACATGGTCTAGTAGTTAGGACCCATCATAATTGTATTTATCCTCCCTAAGTTACACTTAAGGGGGGTTTAGTGTAAATAGGATCATTTCACAACTATTTAGCATATAACCCTTTCTAGGTTGACCCATTAAGACTTCTTAAGTCTCAACTTAGGGAAATTTTAGTTTTTGTCTCCATGTGGTTGAGGCTCATGTACTCACCCTTTGAGACACCAATTTTGTGCATAGTTTACACATGCTCAAACAATTGTCATATGAGAAAATGCACATTGCACATTTGAAAGGGTAGTTAGTTGTTCAATCCTAACTTCCTACCTCCTCTACCTTGGTTATATATGCATGGCACTCATTGTACATTTTTACACACTCTTCATTTTTATTGATAGACATGATTTTATGTTCATTGTTCACTTGTAGAAGATATCATTGTATTTTTCTTTTTTATCTTGGCTTCTCCAAAACCTATGCCTAGGATCAAATACTACCACCTAATCTATCACATACCCAACACAAAACTTTTATCTATTTCACATCCTAGTTTATTTTCCTCAATAAAACACTATAGTGAAGGAGCTTTCATGGTTCCCTACTAAGATACCAAAAATTGGAAGAGGATTCTCTTGCACTCAAAGGGGTTCATGATGGTATATGTGGTGCACACATTAGTGGCATGGTCTTGGCTGATAAATTATAAAGAATAGGCTATTATTGGCCCATTATAAAACAACATGCATGACAATATGTAAAGAAGTGTTTATCTTGTCAATACCATGGAGATCTGATTCACATGCTTTCAAAAACATCACAACCTATTGTTATTCCTTGGCCTTTTTGTTGGAATAATCACTAGCATCTCCCTTAGATTCAAGACATGGATTAACCACTTCTCATGGATGGTTTATCTCTGGCGTTTGTATAAGGCATTAGCATGTCAATCTTTTGGTGCAACGACAAACATGTTCCAACAAATGATAAAAAAAATCCATGGTCAAGGGTTCGAATCCCCTCAGGTGATGTTGAGGGGGGATTGTTGGACTAATCACTAGTGTCTCCCTTTAGATTTGGGATATGGACTAACCACCTCCCGTGGATCTATTTATCTCTGGCATTTGTATCGGGTGTTAACAGGTCAATCTTTTGGTGCAATGACAAATGTGTTCCAACACTTTCTCACAACATGGACTTAATCTAATTTACAAGATTCATCCATCCTCCTCTAGCAATAATAAGTTCATCATAAGCACCATTAAGTACTTTACCAAATGGGGTGAAGCTCTACTTGTCACCTACAAAACTGACCAACAATTATCTAAAATAATCTTATAGTATATCATCTATCAGTATAAGATATCCACCACTATTGTCACTAAAAATGGAAAATCCTCCATTAAATAGAATGTGTGCACTCTTTTCAATAATTTCCCAAGCAAAATTGTCAGTCCACTCCATACTACCACAAAGTATTCATTAGTTGGAGTCATATAATAAGACCTTTTTTAAAATCCTAAAAAATAATGTCAATGATGTTGGCCATGATTGATATCTTCAACTCAATCCTTTCCTATGAGATTATCACAATAGAATCCACACATACTAGTGCTACTTCATAATCCCCATTCTTTGACTTTGAACCCATCTTTGTAGTTGAGATCAAACTCCCATCATTGTGTGCCTCTTAGCATAATATTTTTGATGATGAGTATAGGGTTGCATACTAGTATGAGCTAGAAACTTTAAATGAGTAATACCTCAATGCCCTAAATCTCTTGCAATCCTTTCAAAATTATCTTTATTGTAGCTATAATAAGAAAATTAGAGCTCATGAGTTTAACATATGTGATCTTGTGATTAAGAAAAAATAGAGAAACCTTTACGATCATGAAAATAAAGGAAATTTTGAGTCCAATTGGATGGGACCATATGTCATCATTGCTAAAGATGCATTAGGTTCTTATCAATTGGCCACCCTTGATGATGAAGAGCTTGGTGAATCCATGAAAATTGTGCACCTCAAGGAATTCCATGCTTAATTAAAGGAAAACCCAATTAGAAAAAATCCAAAAATATTAAAATAGTAAAGAGAAAATTTATTCTTTGGTGAAAACCACTTCTAGTGGTTCCTTAGAGAAGTATCATGGTAAAAATTACTTGTAGGCACCATGTGCAATAATTGAAATTCATCATCCCTAAGGTCCTCATCCATTGCCCATCCATCTCCATAATATGAGTCTATCCCTACATATCTCATCATCTCTTCCATGCAATTCTCTATATTTGAGGTAGTTGATTACATCGTACTTCAAAACAAGTTTTTGATACATTCTTTGTTGCACTTTATGTCTTGGATGGATTTCCTAATGTCGAGTTTCATACATTTCAATCTATTTGTCAAACTAAGATTCACACTATTTGAATCATAAGGTTATCACTTATATACCTAAATTGAGATTGTAACCATATCCTAAAATTATATTTTATGTTATCCCTTTTTTGAGCTTTAGGTGCTTACATACACATCAACAACATGTCTTAAAAATACAAATTACATGCTTTGAATATCACACAATCAAGAGCTCTAAATTGACCTCAATAACATTCAATTTTACATCATTTTCCATCATGAAGCTTTCTTTTTCATATTCGACATCGTCCATTGTTTGTCTCCACGGGATATATCATTTCCCATATTAGGCATAATAATCCATTTATCCATTTCAACACCTTGACAAGAGGTACCAGCTATGTATATGAGTTGATAATTTATTTTTTTATTTTGGTTTATATTTTGACCCATACTATACCTACTCAAGGTCACCATGATCATTATATATCATGGAAAATATTGAGAGGTATATGTTCTATTTTTATGTGTGTTGTGTTTTTTGGTTGTTTCCTCACAAGATCCACCAAGTTCATTACATTCCTTGTGATATGAAGGGTCATACATGTTCCTATTGGTTTCCCCATCACATAATCCACCAAGGTTTTCAAATTCCTTGTGAGTGTTGGTGCATCCTTTTATTTGTTGGATGCTTGTCCATTAGTCCATGCATTGAATACATCATCAACTTGGTCTTTATACCTAAGTGCAAACCATCCATTATTATATCAAATTATGTTTCTCTCCACATATTAGCATCACACCTATATCGAAAATAACCAATTACCTAATAATCCAAATATATACTTCATTATTGATTCTATACCCTCATCCAAATCCACATTGTGTAAATGATTAATTACATTCTCTAACTTAATAATTTCTCAATTGATTCTCTTCTACTCTCATCATTTTATTCTCATATTACACCATGAAGAAGAAACATATATAATTACATTCATTGCATATAGTATTGGATGAATAATTTATAACATCATTCCATCAAAAAATTGTTCATATATCACAAATATCACATAGCTCATATTATCATTATTAGGATTATTTGCACTGTTTATTCATTTGCTCAGATTACATACATGATGTACATGCATTAAAACATCCATGGTACATCAAATATATCTTGAATACATAGAAATATTTCAATGTCTATCATTGTTTCATGAACACAATTAATTTGGATTAAAAAATACAAAACCATGATCAAAATATCAAAAGCCAATGAGGAAATTGCAAAAATAGAGATTAACCCATAAAAACACTCATCAATAAGGAACAACAGAGATCAAATCATTGCAGAAATATAAAAAATGATTGAGAGGGTGAAATTTATGTCTATTGAGAGAGTTTATGTCTATCGTATTGGAAGTGAAAAATGAGGCATTTGTAAGTACCTATCTCTTTTACAATGTCATTTTTTAGTTTTTTACATCTCTAAATTTTATGGGTTAATGTCTATTGTTTGTTGTTCTCTAAATTTTATGGGTTAATGTCTACGCTTCCCAAATTTTGAGTACTTTTATGTGCTAGTCTTTGTTATTGAGTTAAAGACCTAACACCATAATTCATTAATGTTGACTTCTTTGTTGGCCACGATTAAGAATGAAACTAATCTTTTCTCTGCACACATGCATTCCAAGTGCACTTCAATACATTAAATGAAAATGAAAATTAGGTTTGCATAAGTGAAAAATGTCTCTGTGTAAAATCATTTCATCAATTGGTAATGTTTTCTTCCTATTGGAAATATTTCATGGCTTCATAATGTTCTTTGATAAAGTCGTGTCTTGGAACCAAGTGTTTCTATCCATGCATGGAATTTTAACGAGGACATTTAGCATTTGCTAGTCCCTAATTTTCATTTATTGTTAATGGACTGAAGTGCAGTCATCATTAATGGATTCTAGTGTCAAGTTTTAAGACTATAGAGAAAAGGATCATTTATGTTGTTTATTCATTTGCGCTGATTATTTGATGATGGTGAAATCTATCAAAAAAGGAGGCGTTTGTAATTTCCTAAATCTTTTACATTGTCTTTTTTGTGTTGTTTATTCATTTGCTCAGATTATTTGATGAGAGTGAAAGTTTTGTCTATTGAGAGGGTCTATATCTATTGTGTTGGAAGCAACAAACAACACGTTTCAAAGTTGCTATATCTTTTACACTGAAAATACAAAACCAGGAACAAAATATCAACTGCCAACGAGAAAATTGCAAAAAAATAGCACAAACTTCATTTTAACAATTCCAAATACACATCTTGAAAAGAAGTCTTATTTGTTCAACATATGCATGATGTGCATGCATCAAAACATCCACGGTACATCAGATATATCTTGAACAAATAGACATCTTTCAATGCCTATCACTATTTGATGCACACCCAATTAATTAGGATTGAAAAAATACAAAACCACGACCGAAATATCAAAATCCAATCAAGAAATTACAACAATATAGCTCAAATTCCATATTCATAACCAAGATGCTACAACATATCATTTGCAATCAGTAAAATTCAAAACCAGGAACAAAATATCAATTTCCAATGAGAAAATTGAAAAAAATAGCACAAACTTCATTTCAACAGTTCCAAATACACATCTTCAACAAAAGTCTTATTTGTACAAGATATGCATGTTGCACATGCATCAAAACATCCATGGTACATCAAACATATCTTGAACGGATAGAAATATTTCATTGTTTATCACTATTTCATAAACACACAATTAGTTTGGATTAAAAAAATACAAAACCACAACCAAAATATCAAAATCCAATGAGGAAATTTATTGCAAAAACAAAGACTAACCCATAGAAACACTCATCGATATGGAACAACAGAGATTAAACCATTGCAAAAATGTAAAAAACTATGAAATCTTCATAAATGTCAAGTTCTTTGTTGACCATCATTAACAATGCAAGTAATCTTTTGTCTGTCATGCATGCATGCCAATTGCACTTCAATCTATCAAATGAAAATCAGGTCTAGATAAAGTGCAAAATCTATGGGTGTAAAATCTGCAATATTTCATCAATACGCAATGTTTTTTGTTAGGGACATCCAAATCTTCAATGAGATTGCATTCATAATTTTCTACCTTTTCTCTTCATTTCACCGATTAAGAATGGAAGTAGTCTTTTCTCTGTGTGCATGCATGCCAACTATGCTTCAATCTATTAAATGAAAATGAAAATAGGGCCTAAATAACTACAAAATGTCTCAGTATAAAATCATTCCATCAATTGGTAAGGTTTTGTTGCTATTGGACATATTTCATGGCTTTGTATACCTCTGTTGTTCCCTATCATTGACCACTTTTATGGGTTAATCTTTACTGGTCAGTTAAGGACTTAACTCCATAATACATTAATGTCAACTTCTCTGTTAGCCATCACTAACAATGCAACTAATATTTTCTCTATCACACATGCATGCCAACTAGACTTAAATCTATCAAATGAAAATTAGGTCTGAATAACTACAAAATCTTTTGATGTAAAATTTGTGTCTACTAAGAGGATTTATAACTATCCTATTGGTATGCATACTGTAACAAATATATGTGCATTGTTTTAAAGAACTTGTGCTATTTTAACCATGTTTAGTGTCTTAGAAAGGTTTTTCATAATTTTTTCATGGTGTTTGTAACAAATATTGATGTGAAGACTAATGTTTTTTGCACGTTACTTGCTTATCCATGCATTGATATAAAATCATGCCACTAATGTTTTTTATTAGAGGTAAACAGGTTTTGAAGGGGCCCCGAAACCCTTTACAAAAAGGAAAGATGTATCAAAAGATAGCAAACATTAACAATCAACAACCAAAATGTAGCAAGACATTAGCCAGACAACTACCAAAAAAGAGGGACAAAAGCACACAACTACATATTTTTCAGTATATCTATAGCTTCCATGTCACTCTCGATAGACTTCTAATGTGCATCCATGACTCCAAACATATCTTTAGTAGGAGCCCCAACTTGCATCTTGGTCTTATTGGGAGTTCTAGCACCGGGCCCCAAAACATTTACCTCATTAACCAAAACATCTTGTGAGCCAACAGCCTTATCAACTGAAGCTTCCTCCTCCACATTCCTTTCACCAAAAACATCTTTTTCACCAGGAGCTCCCTCCATCCATTTCTTGGACTTCTCATTAAGAGTAGCAAGACCCTTAGCCTCATGCCTCATAATAGATTTAGTCCCATCAATGATCTTGTCCAATTTCATGCTAACCCTTTCCATCTGCTCTTCCAAGGTCACAATTCTTTGTTCAAAAATTTGCTTGATTTTTAGCATCTCCTCAGCAACAATCTTCAAGGAATTAAACAACTCATCAACTTGAGTTTGAATAGAAGACTACGAAGATTCCCCAACTTTTCTCACAGCACCTCAAACCCTCACATTAGTAATGTTAAGCTCATGAAAAACCCATTTGAACAATTTAAATAGGGAAATGGTGCCCTCCTTATCCAGACCCAAAACATTGGGCAATTCGTCTCGATCAAAGTTAAACACGCCCCTAGCCTCCACATCACCCTCCTAGGAAATACTAAACTTATCCTGGCTCTCACAAACCTCCTTACCTTTAGCCCCAGCTACCAACATTTGAATTTTGCAGAGAGAGCTAACAATGTCCTCAACCACAGACCTCCTTCTATTTTGCTTCTCCATATCCACAACAGGGGGTTCCAAAGCATCCTCCCCGCAACCAATCTTCAGAGAAGAAGAAACATGCTCCTCCTACATAGGCTTGCCAGACTTGGTAGCCAACTTCTTTCTACTACCCTCCTTCAAAACCTTCTTCCTCTTAGGCCCCAAAACATGGGGCAGTGGAGACACATCTTCAACAGTATCAAGCAAATATTTCAAAATGGAGGAAGGAGTGGTAGGCCCAGTTTTACAAGGTTTATCACCAACCTCTTCCTCATATAAAGTCTCATAATCCTTTAGGTCAGGAGCAAAATAACCTTTACCACTCTTACCCGGGGTAGGAGGTTGTGAAACCACTTCCAAAGAGGCCTGAGAATCACAAACACAATCATCATCCTCCTCCAACTCAGACTCCTCCAAAACCACTTTCTTCTTTTTCCCTTTCATAGTCACCAGTTCTTCCTCTGATATAGTCTCATATTCCAAGGTCGGCTTCTATTGCTTACCTTTAGGAACTGTTGCAGGTAGCTTATGAACCACAAAAGCCCTAGCATAATCCATAATCAATAGAATATGCCCAACATGTAGTATAGGATTCTTAGGATTCCTTTTATGATCCATAAGACCATACTCTAGAGAAGCCAAAAGATAGAAAGGAAAGGATATTTTCTTCTTATGACAAAAATGATTCAAAAGAAAAAAATGATAAGAATTAATAGTAGAGAACTGACCTTTTTGTACCTCATCAACTCCTTAGCAACATCACCCCACAGGGCTTTGATGGAGTTGCGTTGGTAACCACCACTCTTATCCTACTTGAGCTTTTATTCTTCATCCCCTTTGAAGAAAATCTACATAGAAGCTTTCAATTCCTTCTTATCCCTATAAACCTTCTTGCCCTCCGAAGAAATACTAGTGATATTTGCAATAAAATCTTCATTGATGTCAAATTTTGTGCCACCCCATTTCAAAACCCTGATATTCCAACCTTTGACAAATGAGGTCGTAGCCTGCAGGTTATTCCCATGGAGATGCTCCAAGTATGGAGTAAGCCCACCCTTATGCAATCTTCACCACACCGAGCAGTATTTTTTTTCAAGGTGTAGCAAGAGAAAGGTTCCGCCATGTTTCAATCGTTGCCCATCGTCACAACCTTAGCTAAACACAGAAGCTTGAGAGCTTTGCAAACAATTAAGAGAAGCCTCGAGAGAGGAAGCCAAAAAATACTCACAATTCGTGTGACAACGACATGGTGGAAGAGGGTCATAATTAACCTTGAATGCCACCCCATATGGATATTACTCAAAGTACCATAAGCCCGATCATGATCCAACTCACATTCATTCCAAGCAATAATCGGCCAAGTGAACAAGGTCATGTGAGCATAAAACATGATGAAACTGCCATCCACCTTAGCAATGTTGGTAATCATGATTAGGACAAGCAAGAGCCTCAATGGGAAGGGGGTCATCCATATCCCACACCCTAGAGCCACTAACACCAAAGTTAGCAAAGACATCTGCAAGACTATTCCCTTCCCTAACAATGTGAGAAATTTTAAATTCTTCAAAAGAATTTAAAATATCAATGGCATCCATAATAAGGGATTCAACACTCCATGAGGAAGCAAAAGATTTCTTCAAATTTTTGATAATATTTAATGAGTCTCCCTCCAACCACACCTTTCTATATCCTTTAGATTTTGCCATCTTCAAGCCATGATAGGCTGTAGACACTTCCGCGAAGTGGTTTTTTTGGGTTCCCAAAGCGAGCGCCACCGTAGAAAAAAACCTACCATTAAAATTTCTTAACACTCCCCCACAACTAGCAAGCCTCGGGCTACCTTTAGCAGCTCTATCAAAATTAACTTTCACCCAACCATCTAGAGGATCCTTCCAAGCAACATCGTCTCTAGAGGCTTTACCTTTAGTCATAGGAAGAGAAATATCACAAGGTAGCTTCCAATTTTGCACAATATAAATATCACCCGGTTTGAGTGCAATCCTAGGACCACACTGAAAAGAATCCCCATAAGCAAAAATTTCCTTGATAGCAACACAAATTTTAAAAGCCACAGAGATGGCAGGAAGAGTCAATCTTCTGAAAATCATGCCACTAATGTTTATCCTATGGTTTGTGGAATTATTTTATTAAAAAGGAGTTTGGGATTTTTTTTTGCAATTTTTTCATTCAATCCAAATTAATTGTGTCTTCATGAAACAATGAAATTCATTGAAACATGTCTATCTTTTCAAGATATACCTGACAATCGATGTATTTTTTGATCCATGGACATCATGCATATCTTCAAGAAATAAGACTTCTATTCATGATGTCTATTTGAAACTATTAAAATGAATTTTGGTCTATTTTTATGCATTTTTCTCATTGGTTGTTCATATTTTGATTCTAGTTTTGTATTTTCCCAATTGAAAATTATTGTTGGGAACAGTGAAGGCAAAAAATTTATCAATTCCTAATGTTTTGTTGCTATACACATGTATTCACTGCAAGTGTTTCGGTGAACACATGTCATTGTTGATAGTAGTTCATGTGCCTTCTGTCTGTGAGCATATTTTGCATATATCTAGATCTAATTTTTATTTATTGTCATTAGATTCAAGTGCGGTTGCCATCAATGGATTATGGTGCTAAGTTTTACAGCTGCCACCCAAAGAATTCTTGTCTTTGACATTGAAATATGTCTATGTATTCAATATATACCTCATGTACCGTGTATGTCTTGATGCATGGACCTCATATATATCTCAAGAATATATAACAGTTTTGTTGAATATGTCTATTTTCCTCGTTTAAATGGAATACTAGCTCTTTTTTTGCAATTTTCTCATTGGCACCAAATATTTTGGCCATTGTTTTCTATTTTCCAAATTGCAAATTATTGCCAAGACGAAGAAACGGAAAAAATTCATCCATTTCTAATGTCCTACTGCTTTAGACATATTTTCACTGTGAACATTTGTGGTGTGTAGGTCACATTGTTGATAGTAGTTAACATGCCCAATTGGAAATTGCAATGCATCTTTACATAGATTTTATGTACTATTAAGATTGATAGGTGCATTGATAATAGAAGCACTACCTTATTGCTACAAGGCAATCAATAGATGTAGCTAGTAAACTCAAAAATCACTTTAACCAAATAGGGTTTTGGTGCTTGTGATTGTCTCTTGCATCCATCATTACTCGCCAAAACCCAAGCAACATTAAAATAAAAGTTGAAAGAATGTCTACTGCACTCCACATAGATTGCATCAACTTCATTAGATAACATGCAACAAGCATATGTCCATAACACATAATAAGCATGAATTGTATTCTAATCACATAATATGATCCCAAATAAATTCGAATTGTAATCTCATACCGAATCCATGCATTGGAAAAAATTAGAAAGCTTCATTAGATAGATTGTAGGCTTGTAATACTACATCCATAATCTTCTAAAAAGTACAAGAAGAGTGAATAAGCAAAAGTGGGAAAAAGATATTTCATTGTTCATTTTAGCTTTAATCTTAATCTGGATACTTTATAAGATTCAGGAAACATTTAAAAATTAATATATAACACAAAATAATAAAAATGTTACATATTAGTTAAAATTTTCAATGCTTATCTCCACTTCCTCATTAGTGGACATTGTCATAGATGCAAATCCTTGTGCAATTCCAGTTTCCCTATTTGTGATCAGCTACAAAAATGGTTCAAAGATGAGGTTAAAAACATATGCTATATACATTAAATAGAAATGTTAACCCTCGAAAATAAAATGACATTGCAATTTATCTAGAGCACAATTTATCAACATAATCTTGACCATATAGAGAATATAATAGTTAGGTTTTTTGATCAATATATTTAACTATCAATATTTACTTTTTATCCTAAAATTAAGAAATTCTAAAGCCATATCAAGTTGTAATTTATTATTGAACAAAAGTGAAAATCAATACTACCATTCACATTTATTTCTACCCATAATACTTTTATAATTGTTTGGATGTATCTGTATACATCCATTGCCACTTAAACAGACAAAGTTGGCATATGCTTACATGTATACATGCTTTTGAATTAGCCTACACTAATCTCTACCGGTTTCTAATTCTCGATTTCAATTTTTAAATATTTTATTTATTTCCATTTCATGGCTTTATTCATGATTTAATTTACATGTATATAGTAAGACCAAGACAAATTAAAGATATATATTTTTTCCATATACATTTCACTACGACATAGTTGAACTATTAGAGTATTGATTCTTTGTATAGAACAAATTGAGACCAATCAGTTATGTATCAATGAATATTCCCTATAACTATAAATGTAAAATGGAAAAAGGTTGGTTAATTAAACATTTAATTGAGTTATGGCACATGATGATGGATAAATGGTGAGGCAAAAAATGGAATAGATAAGTAAGACATGTTTTCATACTAACTTCATGTGCAAGTAGCCACCTTTATTTTGTTGTGGCACTTAATGCTATGCACCATGATATAAGACACCATTATGACTATGAGTCATGTGCATATAGATTGACACACTAATAGAATAGCAACCCAATAGACAAATTGTCTCTAGCACGCAAACATATGAATAATGACGACAACTGTGGCACTATGATTGTTGTAGCACTAAGAGCAAAAGCAAAACAAAACATAAATCAAAGATAGAATAAAATAGAATATGTAAAAGTGATGCATCATATATTGGTGTAGTGCCCCTCCACGATTCGCCCTTTCATGATGTTTGATTAATTATGGTTGGGTTGTTTGAATTAAATTGGTTTTATAATGTTGTTTGCTTTGGTGATGAATTAAATAAATTATTAAATAAAGCATTTTGACAAATTTATATATATGTTGTTCTTGGATATTTAATTTATTAAATTAAATCATTAAGTTAAAAAGTAACTCGACAATTAAATATTAGGATATTGATTATTAATGAGGAGCTTTAATTATAAATTAAAATGTGAGAAAATATTAAAAAGAAAATAAAAAAATAAAATAAAATGTGAAATTGGAAGAAGATAATGAACAACTAGTTAAAACAAGCAAAAATATAGAAAAAGTGGAGTTCGTGCACATGCATGACTCCAAACTAATTGTTGAATGGAAACTTGTCATTTTGAGTGGATATTGCTTGATTTTTATCTACTTTTTGTTTTCGAAAAACAAAAGTTTTCCTTGGTTATTAATGATCATTTTTTGGGAGGTTTTTCATCTTTATTTTTGTTCAAACGAAAATTTTTGTCTGCAACAATATTTATAAAAATACAGATTTTCGATTTAAAAAGTGTTTTCAAAGTGGGAAGAATTTCTGAAGTTTAATCAAAGATTTGGAGAAAAAGATTGTTGTTGTGATAGAGTTATTCTCTGCACTTCTTTTTCATCTCTGAAGCGTTGGATCTTAGGTTGGCATCGTTTTTACTCTTGTTTCATTTATCTATTATTGGCATATGATCTATCTTCCTCTTGTCTGCTAAAAACGATTGTTTGTTATTCGATATTTATATTTCCAACCCGTGTCTTCATTTCCTTATTAATGATTCCATCATTTGGACGAATACCACTTGTATGGTGTTTATAGATCATGTCTTTCTTGAATAGATTTAATTGTAGCTTGCTTGCTATATACTCCAATTCAGAGGTTCCACCCATGTAAATCGAACCTTTGTGTGAATGTTGCTAATCATGTAACCTTAGTAAATTCAATTTTCTTTTCTAAAAGTGTGAAAGATAAGTTTACCGGCATTGAAGTTTATATCTATGATTTCACCCTTAGAACCTCCACTTTTCATAAACTAAAGATTTCAAAAATTCGAATTCTAGCAACTTATATTGCTTGGCATCTTGCGTACTTTTCACTTCTTTCTCCTTTTGGCTTATTGTTAGTTATCTGTAAACCATTTCTTTTGGCTTTGTATCGAATTATTCTTCATTGGGATTTCTGCAAAATTATCTACCTTCCTACCCTGTTTGTTGGGCGCACCTCCCTTGTATAAGCCCACTTTTAATTCAATTAATAATAGGTGAAAGGAACAAAAGTACATTAGTGATTTTCTTCTGAGTGTAATTCCCAAACTGAATACTTCAAACCCACGACAATTATTTTGGCTGGTGCGTTTTGCCTTGCTCAAGTGTTTTCCCAACCTTATTGACGGTTTAGACATTGCATTGGCTTGAAAGTTTCTTTAGCTTTTAAGTAAGCCGGAAGATAAATGAGTCTTTTCTTCTCATCCACAACATTGGGTATTAGTCTTGCATATAATACCTTGTTGTTTTAATTCACCACACTAATTTCTCCAACTTTGCACCTCTCTTGTGATTGGGGACGTGACCTCTTTTCTTGCACAACTAGCATGCACCATTCTATGGCGTCTTCCCATTTTGTTGCTGCGACTTTAATTTGGAGAATACATTTTATGTTGGAACTCATTATTAGATTTGACATTCGATTTAAGTTATATATATATATATATATATATATATATATATATATATATATATATATATATATATATATATATATGTGTATGTATGTATGTATGTATGTATGTATGTATGTATGTATATTATACCATGACAAAAATTAAAGAATATTTCTACTTCATAAATAATTGATCTTGTTAAATATAAATTTGATGATTTAATATGGAGATCGATTTGGTTATAATGAATTGAATTGAAGGATTTGAAATTTGATCTAAATAAATAGGTAAAGGAATGGGGCATTTAATTAAGTGAATAGAAAGGGTATTTAACAATTTTGAGTGATAATAAATGACTTAGGTTAAATGAATGTTTCTACTAATTTGTTCTAGGAGTTGAGTATATGCTTACATCACTCTCTTGTCATTATCTAATTATAAGATTGTCAACTTTTATCAAATAATCTTCATCATTATTGTATATATAATGGTTAAGAGTTTAAGACGGATTTCTTAATTATATGATACGTGAGGAAATGAATTACATAAAAAAGGTCTGATTTGGATAGATAGTATTGAAATGAGAAATTAATATCCCATAGACTAATGTATTGGGTAATTTACTTTTGAAAATTTATTGTTTCGTAGATAAGAAATTGAGTGATGAAATAAATGAGCTAGATTATCTTTGTTTTGATTTCTTTTATAAATATTTAATAGTTAGAATGTGAATTTCCTTGTAGTTTCCTTATTGGAATTGGGTCATGGACAATTGTTGTCTTGATGGAAATAAATTAAATGGATTAAAGAGGAAAATTATTCAGATATGTTTAAGATTTAAAGTAAGATGATACAATAGTTTAATTACCAAGGATAAAATGTTGTATGCCTAAATGAGAATAGGGACTTTGGGTAATTATAATTTTATTTACTTTTGTTAGGATTTGGATTTGGTCTTAGTGGTTGTATAATTGGTTTTAGTGCTTGGAGTAAGTGATTAAGTTGGCGACTAAAATGAAAAGTGGAAATAATGTGTTCATGGTTGTTTGTTGAATGTTTACTTGTTGGAATAATGTGTTGGATTAGGGGGTTTGAGTGAACTTGGTTATTGTTCAAAATGGAAGTAATGATTTATCTATGGAGTATTTATGTTTGTGATGCAAGGATTGTTTGAATTGAATATTGTGTCGTTTATTGGAAATTGGGGGTGAATTTGATAATTGTTTGAAAGTGGGAGTTATTATGTAGGTTGAATTCATGATTGAAATGTTTATTTGTTGCTCATCTAGTTTGAGGCGTTGAATTAGTGAAAAATGAGAAGCTTTTGATTAATGAGGTTGATTTTGATTTTGAGTTGGTTTTGGGATTTGTGTTATAAGGGAGTTCTTGTGCGAATTTGTTATGGTAATCTTCCAGAGGTTAGAGGGGAGTATGATTTTTACTTGCATGAGTTTGTATGGGGGTTGGGGATTAGGTGAGGGTGTCAGGGTAACCCAAGATGGGGGCCAGGTCCTAGGAAGATCCACCAGGACAACCCATATCAAGCCATGAGTGTTTGCACGAGTTTTATGTTGTTTCACATGGAAGTGGGTGGTTTCATGATTGTGTCATTTTGAAAGTGGTTGATTATGTATTTGAGTTGTGCTCGTGAGGGTTTTTATCCTTGCACTATTTACTTGTGGTTATGGTTGGGAAAATTGTGAGTGAGATGGTTCATGCCATGCTCGGGAAATGTGATTCTTATGGCTTTGTTTCGTTGTGCAAGATGGATTTACCCTGTTTGATGTGTTGGGTCTTCTAGTTGCAAGTAAGGGGAGTGGCTCTCAATGGGGGTTGGGACCCAAAGTGGTGCCCAGGGTAACTCATTAAGAGTTTCTTTAATCTAGTGGTAACTTAAAATGAATTAGGGGGTTGGGTAGTTCACATTAATCAAGATAATGGTACGCCTCACTCATGGCTCAAGTGCTCGTTTAGGCTTGAGATGAGTGGGAAGGCCTAGAACTGAAAAGATCAACTACCTTGTCCTCTTGAAAGGTATGTTGATCCTACATGAGTTAGAATGGGGGCCAGGG
>VDFB02105785.1:315862353-315919853 GCA_007258455.2 Sequoia sempervirens | reverse complement strand
GGAAACCGTGACTGAAATGTGAAAATCCAATAAGGAAACTACAAGACTATAACTCAATCTCCATATCAATAGCAAAGATGCTACAACATATCATTTGCAATTGGGAAAATTCAAAACAAGGAAGCAAATATCAATTGTGAATGAGAAATTTGCAAAAAAATAGCACAAAGTTCATTTTAATAGTTCCAAATACACATCCTCAACATAGGTCTTATTTGTTTGAGGCATGCATGATTCATATGCATCAAAACATCCACAATGGATCAAACATGTCTTGAACAAATAGACATCTTTCAATATCTATCACTATTTCATGAACACACAATTAATATAGATTGAAAAAATACAAAACCACAATTGAGATATCAAAAGTTGATGAGGAAATTGCAAAATAGAGATTAACCCATAAAAAATCTCATCAATAAGGAACAAAAAATATTAAACCATTGTAGAAATGTAAAAAACTATGAAATCATAGTGTAAAAGATATAGGAACTTACAAATGCCTCCTTTTTCGCTTACAATACTGTGGATATAAACCCTCTCAACACACACAAATTTCACCCTCATCAAACAATCTGAGCAAATGAAGAAATTGCTCAACAGATTTAAAACTTCACACCATAAGCCATTAATGATGCTTGCACTTCAGTCTATTCACAATAAAATGTGCTAATAGTAAATGCACAATGTCCTCGTTAAAACACCACTCCTCAACAGAAACACTGGGCACGAAGACACGACTATATCAAAGAACATTACAAAGCCATGAAATATTTCTAATAGCAACAAAATATTAGGAATTTGTTAAATTAATTAGAATAATTAAATTAATTTATAAAAACACAAAACCACGAGGAAAATGGCAACAACCAATGAAAAAATTGCAAAGAAAAGGCCAAATTTTCCTTTTAATAAAATAACCCCGAAAACATTAGCGTGATGAAAAATTAACATTGCCACCATTATTCCTGAGGAACGCATTAATAGGCATGAGTGCAGTGAAAACATTAGTCTCCTACCTTAAAAGGCAAGGTCTAACTACACAAGAGCTTTTAAATGATGCATACATATTTGTTACAACATGCATACCAATAGGATAGTTATAAACCCTCCCAACAGCCACAGATTTTACATCGACATATTTTGCACCTATCTAGACCTAAATTTCATTTAATAGATTGAACTCTTGTTCGCATGCATGCATGACAAACAAAAGAAGTTGCATTGTTAATGATGGTCAACAAAGAACTCAACATTTATGAATTATGTTGTTAAGTCTTTAACTAAACAAAATATGAAATGATATTGTAAAAGATATATGAACTTTCAAATGCGTCCTTTTTTGATAGATTGTTTGATGAGGGTCAAATATGTGTCTCTCGATAGCGTTAAAACTTGACACCACAATCCATTAATCAATGAAAATTAGGGAGTAACAAATGCTAAATGTCCTTGTTAAAATTCCACACATCGACAAAAACACTCAGTGCAAAGACACAACTATATCAAAGAACATCACAAACCCATGAAATATTTCTAATATGAACAAAACATTTCCAATTGAGGAAATGATTTTATACCGAGACATTTTGCACCTATTTAGACCTAATTTTCATTTTCATTTAATAGATTGAAGTGCAACTTGAATTATGGTGTTAAGTCTTTAACTCAACAATAGAGACTAACCCATAAAAGCACTCAAACATAGTGAACAATAGACATTAACCCATAAAATGCAGAAAACAACAAACAATAGACATTAACCCATAAAATGCACAAATGTAAAAAATTACAAAACGACATTGTAAGAGATACAAGAACTTACAAACACCTCATTTTTCACTTCCAATATGATAGACATAAACCCTATCAACAGACACATATTAGAACACAAAAATGACAGTGTAAAAGACATAGGAACTTACAAACACCTCCCTTCTCACTTCCAATATGATAAATATAAACCCTCTCAACAGACATAGATTCCACTCTCATCAAACAATTTGAGAAAATGAAGAAACAACACAAATAATCCTTTGCTTCATAGACTTAAAACTTCACACCATAAGACATTAATAACACCTACACTTTAGTCTAATATTTCCAATACAAACAAAAAATTACCAATTGATGAAATGATTTTATACCGAGACATTTTCCACTTATTTAGACCTAATTTTCATTTCCATTTAATACATTGTAATGCAATTGACATGCATGCATACAAAGAAAAGATTAGTTCCATTCTTAATAGTGGCCGACAGAGAAGTTGACATTAATGAGTTATGGTGTTAAGTCTTTAACTCAACAAGAGAGACTAACCCATAAAAACATTGAAAGATAGGGAAGAATAGACATTAACCCATAAAATGCAGAGAAGAACAAACCCTAGACATTAACGAATAAAATGTAGAGATATAAAAAAATATAAAAAGACACTATAAAAGATTTAGGAACTTACAAATGCCTCATTTTCACTTCCAATACAATAGACATAAACCCTCTCATCAGAGACAAATTTCACCCTCATCAAACAATTAAAGAAAATGAATAAACAACACAAATAATCCTTTGCTCGATAGGCTTAAAACTTCACACCATAAGCCATTAATGATGCATGCACCTTAGTTATACTGAGATATTTTCCACTTATTTAGACCTAATTTTCATTTTCATTTAATAAATTGAAGTGCAGTTGGCATGCATGCATCCAATGAAAAGATTAGTTCCATTCTTAACCATCGCCAGCAAAGAAGTCGACATTAATGAATTATGGTGTTAAGTATTTAACTCAACAACAGAGGCTAACCCATAAAAGCACTCAAACATAGGGAAGGCTAGACGTTAACCCATAAAATGTAGAGAACAACAAACAATAGACATTAATTGATAAAATGCAGAGATGTAAAAAACTAATATAGGAACTTAGAAATGCCTTGTTTTTCGCTACCAATACCATAGATATACACCCTCTCCAAAGACACCATTTTCACCCTCATCAAACAACCTGAGGAAATGAATAAACAACACAAAAATGACTGTGTAAAAGATATAGGAACTTACAGATGCCTCCTTTGTCACTTTCAACATGATAGATGTAAACCCTCTCAACAGACACAAATTTCACCATCATCAAACAATCTGAGCAAATGAATAAACAATGCAAATAATCCTTTCCTCGACAAACTTAAAACTTCACACCATAAGCCATTAATGACACCTACACTTCAGTCTATTCACAATAAATGAAAATGTGCTAATAGTAAATGTATAATGTCTTTGCTAAAATGCCATTCGTCAACAAAACTGGGCACGAAGACACAACTATACCAAAGTTCCAATAGCAAAAAAAATTAGGAATTTGTTAAACTAATTAGAATAATTAAATTGATTAAAAAAAACACAAAACTACAAGGAAAATGGAAACAACCAATGACAAAATTGCAAAGAAAAGGCCAAAATTGCCTTCTAATAAAATAATCTTAGAAACATTAGCATGGCGAAAAAAAACATTGTCTACACCATTCCCGAACTAAAATGAAAATGTGCTAATAGTAAATGCACAATGTCCTCGCTAAAACGCCACGTGTAAATAGAAACACTGGACATGAAGACACGACTATATCAAAAAACATTACAAAGTCATGAAATATTTCCAATAGCAACAAAACATTAGGAATTCACTAAACTAATTAGAAAAGTTAAATCAATTAATAAAACACAAAATCATAAGGAAAATCGTAACAGCCAATGACAAAATTGCAAAGGAAAGGTCAAATTTTCCTTTTAATAAAATAATCCCTAAAACATTAGCATGGCGAAAAAAAAAATTGTCTGCACGATTCCCGAGGAACACATTAATAGGCATGAGCGCAATGAAAACATTATTCTCCCGTATATAAGGAAAGGACTAATAATAGTTGTGGTTGCATTAGCTAAACATTTATTCATTGAGAAAAGTACACAAACATAGGGTAAAATTTAATTCATTACATTTTATAGTTCATTTTAGAAACTAGTGTTGTAGACACTAAAAATTGTCCGAGTTCTACAAACTTTTTTTTTTTTGATCGGTGATAATATTTTATTTTATTAAAGATAAAGGAAAATTTACAAAAACTTCAGATTTGAGTCCATCCAGCAACTCCCAAAAAAAGACTGATAAACTAGCACAGTTTCCAACGAAACAAAAAACCCATTACCAATTCCGCCTGTTAACTACCCTACCATCTATTACCCATACCCCGAGATGAGTACAATTTCTATTCAAAAATAGGGATTAACCCCATAAGCACATATCAAAATCCCAATTAAATACAGTAAACTAAACAAAATTTAAGCTTTTGTTTATGCAGAATCCTTAGAAGTGTTGCCCAACTCCAATGAACAAATCTCCATAATCAGCTTTAGCTTCTTCCTCGGGCGCAGACCCTTCTTCTCTCGCATCTCCGCTTTGGCAACTTCTTTGAGTCCCTCTATGACCTCCTTGACCTCCATTATCTCGACACACAGTTTGAGTGCTTTCCACCCCCGTTCCGCTCCTTCTCTCCACATGGCTTTGGTGCGTCCTTCTGGCCACCTAATAAAAGGACGATTTAACTCTACTACTTTTGGGTCCCCACCTTCCATGCCTTCACCACCAACAAATCCCTTTCTTGGTATAGCCTGTTCCAGGATGTTTTCCATCTCCACCAAGAAATCATTGTGCACCAATGCTTTCATTACTTTCCTCACTTCCTCCACCGACTCTCCTAAATCTAGCCCCCAAGCCATGATCAATGAGTATATATCCATATTAGTCTAATATATGTGCTTCAAATCTTCAAAGCCATTGCCCAAAATTACTTGCACAGATTGCGCTACCTACACATCCTTGACAAGAAATAAACCTCTCAACCTCTTCACGGTTGCCTTTCTAGCAAAAGGATCCAATTTCCTCCTGAATTTCAATGTGAAATTGGCCTCCATTTCTTCTTTGAAATGCTATCTTCCAAGCTGCCTCACACCGCAAACCAGATACATTCCTTGCTACCGCACACCAAGAAGCATCGAAGGCAATGAAATGTGTATCTTTAATACACATCAAATTACCAACCTTCTCCATTAATGTCGAACGTACGTCTAGTTCTGACAACACTACCTTCATCAATGCTTCACATCCTTCGGGAATTTCACACTCTATCCTCTACTTTCTAATATTTATCCCTTCTTGCATTAAATGCATTAGAAAAAAAATCCTCCAAAGTGATTCCACTAAAATCTTGAATTCTAAATTCATCCACCTTTGCAAAAGATAGAGCCCATTTTGAGAGGGTATCTGCTTCCATATTCCCAGTTCTGCTAATATGACTAACCTTATAGTCTTCAAAAGGAGCTAATTATTCAATGATTTTCCTGATCACTCCCTATAAATGCCAAGCATCAATTCCTCCTTTTATTATTGCTTGGATGATTCTTAAGGAATCACCCTCCAAATGAATCCTTGTTGCCCCTAGCTTTCTGACTAACTTAATTGCCATTAAGGTTGTTGTTGCTTCAGCTACATTGTTAGTTCCTTCCTTCAGTCTCATTGCACCTATGGCCAACACATTCTCATTCCAATCATGAACAATGCTACCAACCCCTGATGGACCCGGGTTTCCTTTTGAAGCCCCATCAAAGTTTACCTTCCACCAACCTTCCTTTGGTTTCTCCCATTTATCCACCTCTAGGGACACCTAAGTCGGATTAACCCAACCAAGCCCCTTAACAGGCTAGTTCTGCGAACTTTAATTTCTTCATAAATTTCCCTTTCATTCCTAATAATTAAATAATTTTAATTATTTAATTAATTCATTCCTATCTTTTATTTCCCCTTTTGATTAATTAAATAAATTTTATTTATTTAATTACGTCACTAATATATTTTCCTTTATAATTAAATAAATCTTATTTATTTAATTATTTATCAACTTCCTATTATAATTAAATAGAACTTTATATTAATTATTTAATTATTCACTAGCCTTTTCTGTCATTAAATTAAATAAATTTTATTTATTTAATTGCTTACTAATTTGTCGTCTTCTTCCCATTTTTGAATTAAATTATTATTTAATTCAAAAAAATCAGCTGGTCACATGTCCCACCTTTGAAATAAATTGTTCTTTAATAAAAAAGTCAACCTATCACATGTTCTCTATAATTAAATAATGTTTTTATTATTTAATTATTCACTTCCCTCTCAAAACAAATAATTTTATAATTATTTGAATCTCTCCTACAACCTCTTTTTTTGTGGCAAGCTCATTATCCATGCCAATCTTATCTTCTCTTGTCTCATTCAATTTCAGCCCTTGATTGAATAATTTTATAATTCAATCTTAGCCATTCATTCTTAACATTGCCATAAATTTTCCCTAACCCTATTTCATACTACAACTTTCATTCTTGGCCATTGATTCACACATCTTGTTGACATTGAATCTCAACCCTTCATTCAAATTTTCCTTTTCTATAAAAGATCCTATCCTTGTCATTTTTATACATCTAGTTCATATGCAAGTACATGTTGTTAGTGTGAGACAACAATCTTTAATATTTTGCTAGTCATTGTCATGGGCTACTAGTGCATACTCAAATATGAGGGCATCAAGTACATTCAAGCAAGATGGAGAAGAGAAATGGAGGTCAATCAACCATGGCATAGGCGATATTTACTTTGAGTTTATGTTTCTTATGTTGGATTGTGCTCTATTGTTGATTTAGGGCTTAATAGGTTTAGTTTTTATGTTATTTTACCTTTACCTGAATTTTTCCCTAGATTACATTGGTAAACCCGGTGTGAAGCTAACTAGATCTTGCATGAATTTTTTAGAAATTTTGATTTTTTCAGGTCTGAAACACAACTGTGTGCTGAAACGATGCAACTTCCAAAAGGCGGTGCGATGCAATCGCAATCTGGAAAGCTATAACTACTCAGGAGTTAAGAATATCATTTGGGTTATTTTATTTACGAATTTTTTAGTCATTCCTAGTTTCTGGTTTTTGTGTTTATCATCTAACATTGGTTGTACATCATATTATTCTCTCGTTTTGTCAAAATTAGTTTCCTTTTTTGTGTTTTGTAGCTATAGGTTCCTGCGATGCAACTGCTTGGGGCATCACTACAACTATCCAGGACTCAATCACATCACTTGTTTGCATCTATTTTTAGATTTTTTTGGTTGTTTCTAGTTTCTAGTTTTTGGTTTTTCCATCTAACATCATTATCATATCATCTTGGTTTTTGGTCTAGTTGAAATCAGTTGTTTTTTTTGTGTTTTTGTAGCTCCAAGTTAATTTGTCGCAACTATTGAGGGAAATGACGTAACTGCTACAGACTTCATCACATTTTGCTAACGTAGTTTCCATCCAGAAAGCCACAATCAATTGGTCCTACACTGCAATTGTCAAGAGCTAGTGAGTCACAACTGTCACTTACAGTGACATAATTTCTTGTTTTCCAGAATCTTGCATGTTTTTAGGAATTTTCAATTCTTCTTTTTTTTTGCATTTCATAGTGTAGGAAGTTTTTGGTACTAATATTTGATTTCCAGCATGTGGCATAGGTGGAAAGGAGGCATTTTCATTTGATTTTTCTAGCTTGTAGTCTTGTCTCACTTTATAATTCTATTTTGATCTATCACACTAATTTGGTTAAAATTGACTTGCATACACACTCATTTGGTTAAAACTTACAACAATCTAAATTTTTTCACTCATGAGTTAAAATGTTCACACAACTTGCATATGCACTCATATCGTTTAAAATTTACAACTTGCATACTGCATTCATTTGGGGCTTATAATTAACCTTGAATATTCACTCATTGGCTTTAAAATTGATAACTTTTCATCAACTGTCTTCTTTCACATATTGCTTTGGGTACCTAAAATAAATCATTGTCTTCTTTGTTTTGTGGTTTTGCATTTTTTTGTACAGATGTGTGTATGCTCTTCTCTCACACCATTTTGGTGATCTTGAGAATCAAAAACATCTTTTAACACTTGCATCATCACCCACACATTTTGATTTATTAAGGTTAATGAACACCATGCGAGTGTGAGTCAAGGGTGTTGTGTATGCTCTCTCCTTGTGCCTTGTGTGATCTTGGAGATCAAAAACAACATACTTTTCTTGCTTTTGTTTACCCTTATAGGGGCCTACCAAGTGAGACACATCTATACAGAGAACTCCTTGGTGACTCCAACCAGTTTTTCCCTTAGGCCAGTATATAAAAGGATGTGATGAAATGTCATAGTCCTCATGCTATGTAGCTGTTAACCATACAGTGTCATTTAGAAAGGGGAGGTACTTTTGAGTATAAGTTCCCCAAGTAAGGTGGTTAGATCCTTTAGTGGCTTGTTGGATGCTTGCAAGGTGGAATGTCCCCGAGTTGTGACTAATAACCAAACTAGTTAAAAGCCACCCTTTTGATTGAGTTTTGACAATGTTCTTAGTGCTAGGGTGTAGCACCACACCCTTAAGACTTTTACGCCCAACATTTGGCTCCCTTAAGTGACACAAAAATCCCTGGCTTGCATAAGTTACTTTCCTTTTGGGCTTGTGACTTTCCATAGAGAGGGTGATTTGTGGTATCCTTCCATAGTAGGAGGCCCCTACTCGTCCACTATCGTAGGAAAGAGGTGATACATACCCCAAAAGGGTGTCCCTCCCTTGTGCTGAAGGAGATTCCTAGTTTGGGTCTAAGAGTGTCGTCATCGGCCATTGACTTTTAGGGATAGACAAGTTCTTTATGTGTGTGATATTGTATTTGAATTGTGCTATACCCATTGAAATTTGAGGTGAATAACCTCCAAACATACACATTGTAAACATACTTTTGGACATTTTTCAGACCAACCCAAGTGTCTTTAGAGTGTTTACAATGTTTTCTATTTAGACTTCACACAAATCAGGTCAAAATTGGGTAAAACACATTCAATTTAGAGTCAAAACAAACTGTTCACCGCAACTGACTATCCTTCACCACAACAGTTGTTCAAAAAACCATAACTAATTCACATAAAACCACAATTGATTCACAAAACACTGCAACTGATACTTAGAATGACACAATTGCTTGTTGTTGAAAATTTTAGGGAAAGCTGAAACATTCCACGTCCTTTGATCATAGACTTGCAATCACCAAACCTACCATTTTCAATCCATCCACTATTCTATATATTTTGATTAGTTGCATTTTCCATAGGTCAAACATTAGGTCATCTCTTAGTTTGCATACGCCTTGTTGTAGTATTTGGCTTTGGAAATTCATCAGACTTTAGAGCAGTCCATAGTTGCAAAATTAGATTCATCTTGACCTTACTTTCCATCATTTTTAGTCCTTTGTCATTTAGGTTGGCTCCTCAACTCACAAGGCTAGTTTGAGACCATCTTTGTCAATTTGTCATTTCAGTCCTTTCCATCATTGAGGTCTGGATAAATTAGATGTTTTGTCCTTGGCTATCTTAGTTTGATCAATAACCTTACATTAGACTTACCATAAGGTTCTTAGTTGGCATAATCTTAGTTATCATTTTAGATCACTTTACCATTCCCACCTCCATCATCCCTTCACATTTGCATTACATTTGGCATTACCTTAGTCTTAGACACACCATAGATATTGATCTCATTTTGGCATTGCCTTATTGACATCTTGATTATTGTCACTTTGGCTCTCTATCTTGGAATTATTAGACATCATCTTGCATACATTAGTCACAAACATACCATAGCTTTGGACTTCATTGTGACATTATCCTATTAACATCTTGACTATTGCCAATTTGAATCTTTATCTTTGTATCATCCTTAGACATCATTTATACCTCAAAAATAAAAATAAAATAGTCATCTTGCATCCCTTAGTCATAGACATACTATAGATATTGACCTCATTCTGACATTATCCTATTGACATCTTGATTATTGTCACTTTGGTTCTTTATCTTGGTATCATGCTTAGACATCATTTATACCTTGAAAAATCTAGAAAAAATATCATCTTGTATACCTAGTCTTAGACATACCATAGATATTGACCTCATTGTGAAACTATCCTATTGACATCTTGACTATTTTCACTTTGACTATTTATCTTGGTATCGTCATTAGACATCCCCTATACTTTGAAAAATCCATAAACATAGTTGCACAACCTTTACATGGTCATGCCTTTGCATAGTCATACCTTAGTCATACCTTTGCATTACCATACCTTAGTCATACATTTCCATTAGCATACCTTGGACATCATATCATCACCATATCACCTCCCCCTTTGCAATTTTTTTATGATCGAAACAAGTTTTCAAAATAAATGAAAAGAGATGGAATTTCCCCATGAAGATGAGTTTGTCAACCCTATTGATGGTGTTTTTTGTACAACAACAGCTCAGACAAGATACAAGTATCCTATCTCTCCTGAAAGGTAAATCTCTATCAACAAGCCTCAAGAGATAACCCCAAGGTATCTAATGTCAGGTCTTGACAATGCAAAAACAACTCAGTGATAAATGTGAAAATTTTGGTAATCAAAAAAGGAACCTTACAAACAAATACTGGATCTTCAAACCTATCAGATTTTCCAATGTACTAATACTTGAAATTCTAAATCTAACCTATATGATAAAAGAAATAACAAAAGATAAGGGTTTAAGAGAGATTTCTAAGATTAAAACTATTCCTAAGACCAACAATTCCAATGATAAAATACTTGAAATGGACCAATCCCTCAAAACTAATTCCTACTTAACCCAAATTTTATCTGCAATCTTACAGAAACAGTGCAATCTTCTAAGGAATTAAAAAAATTTAGATCATGAGACATTCATTCAATCCAACCCTATTTTGCAATTGAAATGAATAAAACATCCACAATTGAACTAAGCACAGTAAATATAAGGTCCAGGCTAAGTTTACACAGCAACTCAAAACCAACTAGTTGCTAAAAGTATGGACTAGGGATTGCTACAAACACTTCAAGCATCAAACCATAAACACCATTGAATCATATCTAACTCTAAATCTAACATATATCCAATGTTTTCCAAGCAATCTCAAAAGATAGAATAACAAGAACCATGCAAGATAAATCAACACAAGAAAGATCACCAAAGCACAATGTCTTTACTTATATTGAATCACCCAAAAGTTGCAACAATTCTAGTATTTTGTGTTACAACACTTGCTTCAGAATAAACTAACTCCTAGCTCTAGCTCTTGCTCTATCACTTAACTTGCTCCAAAATCTAACTATCTAGCCCTTGCAAATGAGGCAAAATACCCTATTTATAGAAATTTTATGCTAGGTCAACCCAAATAGGGTTACAAAGATGGACGGCCATAAGAGGTTGGCGTAGAAAGTTCCTAGAATAAAACAATATTTTTGCATTTAATGCTTGATAATTTTTCTAGGCCAGCTTGAGTTCTCCATTGTAGCTCGTTCCAATGCATGTAGAGGTTGGAAGAAGAAGCGCGTAGAACTTCTGGATAAATGGGAAGCACAAATCTCGATGCAATCATTCATTAACTGGCCCCTTGTCCTTATCCTAACCCAATTTATCCTACACCTTAAGAAAAATCCTCTCCAAGTCGGCTAGTGGTGGAGTGATCAATACCTTATATCTCCTTTCAATTGATTTAATATCCTTCCTTGATTCCTTGATGACCTTGTCCCACTCTACCTTGAGATCTTGAAATTTCTCCATAACAACAATATAGGTTGTTGCATCATCCAAATGGTGGGCGGTGATTAGACCATCATAAATTGGAGCATAAACTTCATGCCACCATTTTCTTAATTGTTCCAAGTTCAAGTGTTTTGGTGCAAATTTCTTCTTCCCAGTCATTACCTCAAAGAATCATATGGATTTATTATAAATGCCATTAAATGTATTTCCCACCTGTTGACCCTATTTATGGATTTTCTTTAGAACTCTCTATCTGATCAGTAGGGCTTCATACCACTCCCAAGGCTCTAAAACCTTTGAGGAAGGAAAGATTCCAACACTTATTAAATTTTCCTCAGTATAATCCATGATTGTCTTTGTTTTTTGCAGGAGAAGATCCACATCCTCTTTATCTTGTGCCAATAAAGTCTGCAACCACTCAAATGATCTATGTGCATCTCCACAAGTTGACAAAATATCCTTAATCATGTTGTCCCCTCTAAGCCCTACTCCGTGTAGCCATTCATGTGTAACCCGTGTAGAGGTTTTCATCCTTTCAAGCTCACTGACTGCCTCTTTAGGCAACAATCCTTCAAGGGCTACTCCACTTCCCATTGCTTGCAAAGGTTTCATCAGGTGTTGCACATACTTGTACACATCATTCAACTAATTTTGCAACTTCTCTTTTTCCTATGTTTCTCTATCTAATCTCCTCATAAGGGCCTAAGAGGATTCTTGGAATTCGTCCTTCTCCTGATCTTTGTTGACAGGCCCCAAGTCAATAGTTTGCACTTTATAATTAGAAGCTCTAACTTCATCATCGAATTTATCAGATGGAGGAGCAACAACATGAATCACCCTATTATTGGACTCATCTCTAGTGATTCTAGAAATAATTTTGGCCTTCTTTTTTGTTTTACCTTTTCCAATATTAGCTAGTAAATCATCCTAGTTTGGAGGAGTATCATCTATAACTATTTGCTTGCTTTTCAATTCCTCATTGAGCCAACTAAGAGTAGACATATCTGACTGTTTCTCACCTTGTTTATCCTTTTTTGGTTGATCAATGGAGGATTCAATATTTGAATCATGCACTATAGGAACTTCTTCACCTTTATCTTCCTTTTCTTCATCTTTCTCCTTATCCTCCCCTGGATTCTCATTCTCTTCCTTGTCATGTATCTTTGTCACCTCATGAGTTGGAGAGGGATTATTTCATGCATCTCTTATTTCTCTAGGGATTTGTCTCATGTATCCTTAACTAGTTAATCCTCATGTGACACCAGAGAAGATTGCAGAATCTTATCAGTATTTTCCTCTCCATTGTGAAGATCCCCATCCCTGAATTCTTATGTGTCCTCACCTTGAGGGGTATCATGAACAACTGCATCTGTTGGCTCCTTTTCTTCACTATGCACTTCCTGAATAGGAGGGGGGGCAGAAATATCCTTTTGTTTTTGTGTAAAAGAGGGAATCATGGGAACACCTTCTTTTACCAAACCTACCTTAGGGGATGGCATTCTTGATCTCCAGCTATAAACCTATGTCTTCTCTCCAGAACTCTCAACATTTACCAACTCTGGTCCTGTCTCATCCTCTCCTCTAGGAGGCTCATTTTGTTTCCTTGATGTTCTTGTTACACTTCTCCTTTTGAGCACAGGGGAATCACCCTTCTTTCCCTCTTCTTCATGTTCCTCTTCTTGAACAAATTTCTTCTCCTTGGAGGTAGTCTTTCTCTTCTTTGCCATTTCCTTTCTTTTATTTTCTTCTCTGGTCTCAGTTTGACCACTTTTGATCTTAATTTTAAAAGGAGAGCCCACCTTCTCCTTGCCTTTTGGGTCATGCTCCTCCTCAGAAGTAGACTAAGACTCCAAGCTTCCCATCAGGTCATAAGTATATTGTTTCGCTTCAGTATCTAACTCCCAAATCTTGTGCTTGATTCACAACTTCGTGTATTTGATCACAGGGGCATTGATTTTCTCCAATTCTATTTTTTTCTCTTCCATCCAATCAATTTCACCTATTGGTTTATCTTTAAATGACTCATAGTCATGGTTTTGTATAACTTCTCCATCATCATCAATTTGATCTGGGATGGCCTTGATACTATACAATCTGATTAAATTGGCAAGCAATCTAGAGAACTTCCTCAAAACTTCAAATTCATCTTTGCAATTGGCCCAATAATCTTCAAGATCATCCTTGTGTCTAAATTCCATGTTGGATTTCTTTTGAGCCTCACCTATTCTATCAAATCTAGGCCTCTTAGTATGCAAGGATAAGCTGAAGAATCCCATCTCTTCTTCAAAAAAGTGTGTCGTGGCTAATGAAGGGCAAGCCTCATTACCTCCAATCCTTAATGGGAACTTATTGCCAAAACTAGTTTTGTGCATATCCTTCTTCACAATTGCATCAAAGGTAGAAATTTTCCTTGTAACCTCTAAAAGAATGATGTGATTAGTAGGATACCTGGGAAATCTGTATGGGGCTCTCTGACAACCATCAATCCTAATGTAGGAAAATGTGGGAAACTTTATGAACCATGCCCCAAAATTCTTAACCAACTCCTTAGCCGCATAAGAAATCCTAACATGCTTTGCACCCTGGAGCAATCTTGTGATGTACATGGTAAATGCATCATCCACCCTTCTATAGCTAGAACTATCCAAATGCAACTAGGGGTAGACTTCATAGATCACATCCTAGCCAAAGATCCCTCGAGTGCTCAATCCCTTATACGGATGGAACCTTTCCAAGGCATAGACCAAATAAGATGTCATGGTGAAAGTCTTGGTCTATAGAATGTTACACAATTGCTCATGAATCATCCTACTAATTATTCCTTCCAAATGATAGTTTGTACCTTGTTCCATTCTCACTATTAAATAAAACATCCAATTCTCAAACATTCCTACACTCTTAAGACCCATCACTCTACTGAGAAGGGTGATTGCATCATAGTAGTCTGATTTGAACTTAGCTCTGAACAACTGTTTTGACCATCTACAAATGTATTCCTTAGGCTTCTCTAGCCAAGTATTGATAATATCTAGAGCCTTGTTTGTACCCTACTCATAATATTTCTTGGCTATGTCAATATTAAACTGCACTACATGAGACTTGTCTAGCATGTCAAACATTTGGGCAACTCAGACAAGGGAAATGTTTGCAAGCACTCTGCACTGTGGATTGATCACTCTCTATGTACCCTAATCATAGTGTGTAGCACATTCCAAAACAAGCTCATAACACTACACTATGGAAGGGAAACCTGTTAGAGTAAATGTTTTAACTTAATTATATTAATTAAGTTACCTTTATTCCTCTCTTAAGATTTCACTTTAGTTGCATATTGTGACATTTAATAATTATATTAATTATTAAATGTCTATCTATTAGGGTTACTTTTTAGGTTTTGCTTGATCTCCTTTTAAGGATTGATCTTTGTAAATAATTCATTCTATTGTTCTGATAATATATCTTTTATATTACAAAGCTTCAAACCCTCTCTTGCTTTTTTCTCTATTCTCTTCCCTGTGATAGGTATCCCTTTGCATGTAGGTGTTCTTGGACTCTAAAGTTGGTTTTGACAACTTCTACATGGTATCATAGTAGACCTGTTGCAGCCTGTTCTTCTTTTGAATATTTTGGAGCTACGAGGGTTTGATCAGGCTTTCTCAGGTTTTCGGGTTGTTTTTTTGTGGATATGGCTTACTTCGTTCTTTGGGTTCATTTTGGGCCCAAACGGACCTCGCCGTTGGACTCGCAGCGCCTGAAAACCCCCATTTTCATATAAATCACATCCAGTTTGGCCACAGTCGACCAAAAAGGAAAAAAAAAATTTGCCCTAGAGCTGTACGACCCCAGGGCACGTAGATCGAGGTGAATTTTTTTTAAAAAAAATCATATTTTTTGGTGAAATCTCACCGCTGCGAATACAAAAGGCATTCATCGCCAGCATATAGCCAAGCGGCCACCAGAAAACTCCGTCGGGCCGCCACCTCCACTGGCCGCCCACCCAGTCGCCGCCGCTGCCAGCCACCCGCTGGAGCTCCACCACTGCCAGCCACCCGCTGGAGCTGCACCACTAGTGTCTAGCTTGCCACCAACCTTCAGCCCCCCATCGGCATTTAGCTCCTGCGATGATCACATCTGTGACCAGGAGCTTCGGACGCAGCCCTAAACCACCAGCCCCTGGTCTTGCATACGACCAGGGGCCTATTTTTTTTAGCCCCCGAGGGCTCTGGGGACCTAATTGTGCATTTTCAGAGCAGTTTCAGTAAATCGGGCATAAAATGGGCATTTTAGCTCAAATTTTCAAACGAAAATAGGCGTTGGAAATCTGTCTCTACCCCTGTCATGATGATGATAGATATTTCAGAATTTTCTAGTTTGGTTGCATTTTTTCGCAGTCAAAGTCAGATGATTTTTTTGTACTCCGGGGGGCATAACTTGCTTATTTTTGCACCATTTTTTGAAAATGAATAGGCATCAGAAAGATATTCTCGTTCTCTATTCAAATATTCTATTATTTTTTAGAAAATTTATCAAGTACACAACATTCAGTCTGAAGAATTTTTTGCTTTTTCTTGCTTTATTAGCTGAAAAATCTCTACTGGGGTTTGGTTTCTTGCATTGTGGGGGGATTTTTTTTCTTGCTTTCTGTCATTTACTTCAGAAAACCAAAAAATATTCACATTAAACATTCATTAAACCTTTCCAAACATGGCCGAAAACCCTTCTACTGTTGAACTTCTCACACCTCATAACTATCACACTTGGAAGGCATTCATGACACGTCTTCTCAGATCAAAGGGGTTGTGGTCCTATTTAGATACAATTCAACCAGTTTTGACACGACCATTTGAGGTTATGTAGCATAGAAATAAGATGGATGAGGCTATGGGTTTGATTTCCTTACATGTTTCAGACAACTTGTTGTTTCATCTTGATGGGTGTAACTATCCTCTTGAAATGTGGACCAAGTTCAGCGATTTATTTGGTACCATCAATTAGTTTCGTGCCATTCATATTGAGGAAGAGTTGACTTCACTCATACCTGATTCTTTTCCCACTATTGAGGACTTTCTGATGAAATTCAAACAACAAAGATCTCTTCTACAGGGTTGTGGTAAGAACAAAATAGATGAGGAGTGTATTTACCTGATTCTTTCTAAGCTTCAAGGTCCTTTTCAGATCTTCTCTTCCACATTTTATTCCACCATGGATGCATTGGGCAACCGCTTTACCATGCCTACTTTTGAGGTGTTTTGTGATCGATTGACATGAGAGAAGGCCAAGATATCACAGTTGGATGCTCTCACAGGATCTAAAAACCAAGCATTGGTAGCTCAGTCATCTAAAGGAAAAAAGAAGCAGAAACTGAAGCCCAAGATAGATTCAGCAGGTAGTGAGAGTTCCTCGAAGCCACCTCCTAAAACTGATTCAAAACCACCGTTCAATTCTAAACAGGGAAAATCTTTGAAGTCTGGTGAGTCTTCCTCCAAGACTAAGAAGAAATCTGGTGATCCTTGCAGTTTTTGTGGCAAGGAAGGACATCCAATTTCCAGGTGTTGGAAATGATTAGAGGCTTTAGAGGAAGCCATGCAGCAGCATAATATCACCTCACCTCAACCTCCCTCCCACCCCACAGGGAAAGGTCATGCTCTTTCTGCACGAGCATTATCCTCAGGATCCACTTGGATTCTAGATTCTAGTGCTTCTCACCATATGACACACACAGAGGATTTGGTCACTGCACTTGCTCCTACTGGCACTACACATATTGCAGTTGGTGACTCAACACACCTTTCAGTTTAGGGTTTAGGTATTGTTTCATTGGATGGTGGTTGTCTTCAGGATGTGCTTCTAGTTCCTGACATTTAGACAAACCTTCTTTCCATTTATCAGATTTTCCACTCTGGCTCTGGTAAGACAGTTGAGTTCTCACCTCATGATGTGGTTATTCGAGACCTTCATGATCTTGACTTGGTTGTGGCTTTTGGGAGTGTTGATTTTGCATCTCGTTTATACAAATTTGATGGATTTTAGAGTTCAGACACTATTGGTTCCTCTCTTATAGCACATGCAGATTCAGTGAGCAGGCTTTGGCATGAGCGTTTTGGCCATGTCAATTACAGATATCTACAGTAGATGAGTACTCAGGCCTTGTGATTGGGCTTCCTCAGATTTCTTGTACTGATGGTTTATGTCGAGGTTGTGCTCTTAGCAAACATCATTGAGATCCTTTTCCTAAGGGTCGAGCCACACGTGCTAAGGCACCTCTGGAGTTTGTACACAATGATCTTATGTCCTTTTTGACTCCTTTTTCAGGGGCCCGATATGTGCTCCCTTTTATTGATGACTTCTCCAGACGTGCATGGGTGTACTTTCTTAAGTACAAGTCTGATGTCTTTGACTCATTCAGGACCTTTAAGAAATTTTTGGAGAAGCAATCTAGACTTTCTATCAGGAGGATATGCACAGATAATGGGGGGAGTATGTTAATCAAGATTTTAGAGATTTTTGCATTGATCATGGTTTACAGCATCAGTTTATAGTACCTTACACCCCTCAGCAGAATGGTGTCGCTGAGAGAAAGAACAGAACCTTACGGGAGATGGAAAATTTTATGATACTATCTTGAGCTATGAGTTCTTCGTTTTGGGCTGAGGCAGTCAATTGTGCCAATTATATTCAGAATCGGATGCCTCATAAGGCATTACGACATATGACTCCAGAGGAGGCTTGGACCCATGTCAAGCCTGATGTTTCTACATTCTGAGTTTTTGGTAGTGAGGCTTGGGCATTTATTCTTGATGCTCAGTGGGAAGCCATGGAGAGGAAGAGCCGACCAATCATATTTGTTGGCTACTGTGAGGATGTTAAGGCATACAGGTTGTTTGATCCTGATTCCAGAGAGGTCTTGTTTCGGCAGGATGTCCAGTTTGATGAGCGCTATCCTCAGATGGATTCTTCATCACCATTTCTCCCTCACTGCCTACTCCTCTCTCTTCATCTCTTGAGTATTACTTATCTATTGAGGATGATGTAGATGATGATCCACCATCTCCACCACCACCAGCCGCTCAGCCTTTGCCTAGGTGGGCCCATGTTACTATTGAGGCAGTTGGTTCTTTGGCAAGTGATCCTTCAGATACTCGTCGTACTCGTGCTCAAACATCTGATTCTAGTCTTTTGAGTCATGCAATTTCGGATGATCCTCAGAAGTTTTCAGAGGTGACAAGTCACCTTGAGTGGGATAGGGCCATGGATGAGGAGTATTCTTCTTTGATGAAGAATCATACTTGGGATCTTTGTCCTCTTCCTACGGGAAGAAAGTTGATTCGGTGCAAGTGGGTGTACCGTACCAAGTATGATGCAGATGGTTCGATTGATAAGTATAAGGCACGTCTTGTTGCAAAGGGGTTTTCTCAGGTAGAGGGTATTGACTACTCCGAGACATTTGCTCCTATCGCCAAGATGAACTCTATATGCCTTGTACTTTCACTTGCAGCTTCACAGGGATGGACAGTGTTTTAGATGGATGTGAAGAGTTCCTTCTTGCATGGAGACCTACATGAGGAGATCTATATGGAGCAGCCTCAGGGATTTGTGTAGGACACTTCTTTGGTTTGTAGACTTTAGCATTCATTGTATGGTCTCAAACAAGCCCCTCGGGCTTGGTATGAGAAGATGGACTCTTTCTTGCTTTCCTCTCACTTCACATGCTATCATTCCGATCACACAAAGTATATTCAGCATCAGGAGGGTGATTTTTTGATTCTTGTGCTATATGTAGATGATCTCATTCTTACTGGTAGCTCATCCTCCATGATTCAGAGTGTTCAAAGAGCTTTGATGGAGCAGTTTGAGATGACAGATCTCAATCTTCTGCACTTCTTTCTCAGTCTACAGGTTATTCAGTCTTCGGATGGGATTTCCACATTTCAGCAGAAGTATGCTCTTGATATGCTTCATAGATTTGGCATGCTTGATTGCAAGCCTTCCCCAACTCCTTTGCAGTTAGGTGTTGTTTTGTCTTCCACTTGTTCTACTCCTTCAGTGGATCCCACTTTATACAGGCAGTTGGTTGGCAGTTTATTGTACTTGACACATTCTCATCCTGATCTTTCCTTTGTAGTTGACCTTGTCTCTCGGTTCTCCCATGATCCTCATGAGAGCCATTGTCAAGCAGCCAAACGTATTTTGATGTACATTCAGGGCACCACTCATTATGGCATTCACTACACTTTAGGATCCCCTCACATTATTGGCTTCACTGACTCAAATTGGGCTGGTGATGTCAATGATCGGAAGTCTACTTCTGGCTTTATTTTTTGCCTTGGTTCTGGTCCTATCACATGGTCTTGCAAGAAGCAGTCTTCTATTGCATTATCATCTACAGAGGCTAAGTATCGAGCAATAGTATTCGCTAGTCAGGAGGTTTTATGGCTTCGGTAGTTGATGATAGAGTTTGGGTTTCCTCTAGATAGTCCCACTATTCTTTGGTGTGACAATCAAAGTGCCATTCACATTTCCTGCAACCCAATGGAGCATCAGCGGACTAAGCACATTGAAATCCACATGCACTTCATCAGGCAGTTGATTCAAGATGGTTCTCTCATCTTGGAGTACATTCCTACAGAGGAGCAGGTTGTAGACATCTTCACTAAACCTTTGGCATCTTCGTGCTATCTTCAATTGCGCTCCATGCTTGGGGTGAAGGAAGTTGTCCTTGGGGGGTCTCAATGAGGCCTTCCTTCCTTCATGTTTTTTCAGCATGTTTCTTTATCTCTTTTAGGAGAGGAGTTTTTTCCCACTGGGTTTTCTCCTTTACTCCACTTTACAGAGATTTGGTTGTATTCGGGTACCCGATCAAGCCTAGTTGTCAGGACCCAATTTTACTTTCATGCATTGTAGTTACTTTTACTTTCTTGCACATGTTTGTAGCTGCTCTTTTTCTCATCTTAAGGGGGGTGTTAGAGTAAAGGTTTTAACTTAATTAAGTTACCTTTATTCCTCTCTTAAGATTTCACTTTAGTTGCATATTGTGACATTTAATAATTATATTAATTATTAAATGTCTATCTATTAGGGTTACTTTTTAGGTTTTGCTTGATCTCCTTTTAAGGATTGATCTTTGTAAATAATTCATTCTATTGTTCTAATAATATATCTTTCATATTATAGAGCTTCAAACCCTCTCTTGCTTTTTTCTCTATTCTCTTCCCTGTGATAGGTATCCCTTTGCATGTAGGTGTTCTTGGACTCTGAAGTTGGTTTTGACAACTTCTACAAAACCAACCACATGAGCTGACCCAGAGTCTCTCATTCTCCTCACCAACACAGAAGGGTCACTCGATGCCATCCTTGCCTTGAATTCTTCATAGTCCTACTTTCCCACATTAGTGTCAGTCACCTCTGACCAAATGGAGACAAGTTTTCTCTTAGGATCCTTTCTCTTTGTATCCACCTTAATCCTTTCAGCTTCTAAGACGGGATCTCCCTCAGCATCAAGATCCATTTCCTTATTCTTACCCTTGCTAGCAACAACCTTGCTTGATTCAGCCTACACTCAACAAGGTCACAATCAATATTTATTACAACATAAGAGTTAAGTTTAGCCCATCATAAAAAACATATTCATCTTCCAAATAAGCCCAAACAATGATCAAAATCCCTTAAAATCTTACAAACATGATTCCTTAAAAACCTCAAGATTTTCACTCTTTCATGGAAATCGAGCCAGGGAAGAAATTTCGGGGATTTCATGGCCAGGAAGAAATCAGTGAGGAAAGCACAACTATCCTTGAAAAGGTCATTTAATCAAAATTATAGCTCAAGAAATACCAATATCCAACCTTTAATCATTCAAACCAATCATAAAATACCAAAATCATGTAATGTTAATTCATCCATTTCTACTATTTCCTCATTTTGAAAAAGTTTGGGGATTTCCATCTGGGAGGGAAATTGGTGAAGGAAACATAACCTTCGCATTTAAATGCATTCTCGGGTAAATGGAAGGGTGATGACAATTTTAGAGATTTTCGAGTGTGAAGGAATTCCTTGAGATACCTAAAATCTATGAAAGTCTCAATTTTTTCACAGTTTTTCCCAAATTGATCAAATGATCACAAATTTGGGGATTTGGTTCAGATTTCATTTGTTTCAAATCGCTCATTCATGGCCTAGACCTATAACTCATCAAGCACAGTTTGATTGGTTTTGGCAGGGAATTCAGAAATCGTAACCTTAGGGTTCCAACATGAATAACCAGTCCAGGCCTCGATACACTCACTTATTCAATGAAATCAAAATCAACTCTTCAAAACTCTCAAAAGTAAGTGACGATCAGATGCAAATGGGAAATCAATAGCTCAAACTCATATCCATATCATCAATTTGTGAAACACAAGGAACCCTAGATCAATCGAACCAAATCACCAACACGCACAACACTAAATTCAAAGGCTAAGCCTAGCAAGGATTGGCATCATCAATTCAATGGAAGGCTATGACATCAACACTCAGGGGAGGCATCAAAATGAAGCAAGGGCAACCCTAGTTTAACCACAGACCTCCAGATATGCAGAAACCCAAGCAAAGAATGCACATAACACCTCAAAACTACATATACTCGTCAATCAAAAGAAAATGTATCATGCACATACCATGTATGGAGCAAAACTCAGGAGAAAAATAGATGGCAGCAGGTTTCCAGTTCTCCGCAAATGCAAATGAGGCCAAGAAATGTCACCAAAACCAACAATTCATAGCTCCAATAATCAAGTTCACACGTAGCTCCTAGAACCAAGCTCTCTCAAATTCGATGTGAGACAAATAATCATCAATTCACCAATATAATCTCTCAAAATTCCATTAAATGCAATCTGCAAGATTTGTACAACAGGCATAAATGAAGTGAAATGACGGCTCAAGATGTACTTTGGCGATATGATGGGAGGATGGTAGTCGGGGATCTAAAGACCCAAGGAAGTTCAGAGAATTCCACCAGATATAGAATTTTGCGAAGCGCTAAAATCTCTAGGATGTAACATTAAGCAATAACCTTCGGGCATCTGAGACACTGACAAAAATTAGATATTTCTGCCCAGGGAGGAAATACCCAAGACCCAGGAAAAACCTAAAACTTACCTTTAACTTAAGATTTTTCCCATTTTCACTATTTTGAACTTTGAAGGTGACTTCTAAGGATTGATTCATGACCATCAAATTGCAAGAGGGCACCCCAAAAGAGAAAGTGCACCAACGCACATGGGTGATTCAAGATATAGACCGAGGGAATTATCCCTTAGGGGGATGAAGTTAGGACCCTATACAAAAAATAAATGAAAAGCAAAGCAAAGCAAAGAGGGTCCCTCCTTTAAGTGGGGCGCGTGTGCAAAAACTACACAACAAACCCCTTTGGTAATTATTCCCATGGGGTACCTAGACCACAACAATATTTCCTAATCCATTTGAAAATTTCATGATATGAGACAAAGAAGGACATGTCATTGTAGAGGAAGTAGAGGCTACCACACAAGACCCCGAAATAGCCTCCTTTGTGGATGAAATAGTGGTGTTAGACCCCCAAAGGTTCCTAGCTAAACTATTACATGAAGGAGCTAGATTATCCCATGGATTTGATGTCAACACATTACAATAAATTCCTACCACAAACAAACAAAATCAAGGACATAATACACCTACCTCTAGTGGCTCCATCCCACAGGTCAAAACTTATATACCACTAGGAGGGTCCAAACAAGACTCAACAACTATCCACACATCACCATTTGGCACTCAAACAATGACACAAGGGATGACACAAAAGATGATTCAATCTATGACACAACCCTTTACCACTTCATTCAATCCATTTTCTACATCTAAAGCTATGGGGTCATCATCTTCTAATCCATTTTTCATGGGTCTAAACAAGACAAGAAAAAGACCTAAGATTGTTGTTAATGGTCCGAAAAATCCCAAGACAAATGTTATACCTAACATGGGGACCTCTCAACATACCATCACATGACAACAAGGGCCTACTCCTAATATGCATGCACAACAAAATACCCAAGGGTCTACTCCGCACCATACACAAGGACCTTTCACACAACATGGCAACCAAAACTTACATGGTCATACTTTTGCAAGTTAACGACAAGCAGAATCTAATCCTACCTATACCAATGAAATTCCAAAATTTAACCAAAATTTTCATAACCAAATACCACTTTTCACCCCTCATATACAAAACCAAAATCCATCACATACATTCACGACCAATCAAAATTCCTCTCATAACATTGGATTAAAACATGCCAACATGAATGAACAATGCACAAGACACATAATTGACCCAAGTGGATGTCCTAGCAACTCAAATGCTTTCCTTGCAACAACAAATAGAAAACATGCAAGTATCAAACAAGAGAACCTACTCCATAAAAGAATTATGTCCATACCCATTTGACAAGAGTCTATACATGCCTCCCTTCCCACATGGTTATGTCATGCCTAACTTGCCTAAATATGGAGGGAAGGGAAACCCTATAGAACATGTGAGAGATTTCTTTATAGCTTGCATAGACATTGCACATGAACCGACATATCTAATGAGACTACTCCCACAAAGTGTTATAGGACAACACTTGAGTGGTTTTCTCACTTACCGAGTGGAATAGGAACATGGGGATACTTGCCCGGCAAATTTATAGAACACTTTGCCTACAATATTGACAATGAGATAAAAATTTACACCCTATGTCACACCAAACAAGAAGGTGAAAAATTTGCAACATTCTTCCAACACTGGAAGAGTTTAGCTAGCTGATGTCCAGTGAAAATACCTGAAAAGCAAAAAGTTGTCATGTTTGTGGAAAACCTCAATTTGAATTTAAAACATGAACTACAAATGCAATGTTGTGCCTCATTTGTAGACTTAGTAGAGAAGGGATTCATCCTTGAGAAAGCACTTATTGACAAGGAGGAAATCAAAACCTTCAACCAGAACATGAATACCCAAAACACTTCAAATGACAAAAACAAATATTGGGCCCACAATAAAAATGTGACCAATGATGGAGTAGTCGATGCCAAAGCAATACACACAGGTCCTACAATCACACTAAGGGGACCCAACATATCAAATAACCCACCACATGCTCCCAATCATACAACAAATGTTGTCCTAAACTCATAAGAACAAAGAGCCCAAAGGAAGTTTCCTACAAGATGTAAATATACTGCCCTAGGGGAGCCAATCAAATCTTTCCTCAAAAAAATCTTGCAAAAAAATGTCATACAACTTCTTGATGTGAAACCATATAACCTAGGGCATTTCAAACCTTCTTGGTGGGATGATAATTCCTTTTGTGATTATCATCGAACTAAAGCACACCCAACCTCACAATGCAGACAATTGAAAAATAACATTTGAGACCTCAATGGAAATGACATCATAGAAGTCGATGGACAACAATAAACCTCCAACAGTGACCATAAAGTCTTTACAGATCCTTTACATGACCATGGAAAAGGAAAGGCCTCTAATTTGGGTAATAAGACCAACAATTCTTCCAATTACACCAATTTCAAATATGACTATACTATCATCAATCACCTTCGAGCCGTTGATGATTATGTCAACACCATTACATTCAAGAAACTGCCGAAATGTGCCATCAATACCATCAAACCAAGGTGACTATCTAGGGTGCTCCCTCAAAACAACAACAACCAAAATCTCAAAACAGCCAAGAAACGTCACGAAAACTAGCAATTCACAGCTCCAATAATCAAGTTCACATGCAGCTCCTAGAACCAAGCTCTCTCAATTTTGATGTGAGACAAATAATCATCAATTCACCAATATAATCTCTCAAAATTCCATGAAATGGAATCTTCAAGATTCGTACGACAGGCATAAATGAAGTGAAATGACGGCTCAAGACGTACTTCGGGGATCTGATGGGAGGATGAAAGTCGGGGATCTGAAGACCTAAGGAAGTTTAGAGAATTCTGCCATATACAGAATTTCGTGAAGTGCTAAAATCTCTGGGATGTAACATTAAGCAATAACCTTGAGGCATTTGAGACATTGACATAAATCAGCGATTTC
This sequence comes from Sequoia sempervirens, assembly GCA_007258455.2. Classification (NCBI taxonomy): domain Eukaryota; kingdom Viridiplantae; phylum Streptophyta; class Pinopsida; order Cupressales; family Cupressaceae; genus Sequoia; species Sequoia sempervirens. The sequence continues at coordinate 315,894,019 of VDFB02105785.1, read as the reverse complement.
CACCTAGGGAGGAAATACCCGAGACCCAAGAAAAACCCAAAAGTTACCTTTAACTTAATATTTTTTCATTTTCACAATTTTGAACTTTGAATGTGACTTCTAAGGACTAATTCATGACCATCAAATTGCAAGATGGAACCCAAAAAGAGCAAGTGCACCAACGCACATGGGTGATTCAAGACAAAAACCAAGGGACTTATCCCTTAGGGGGATGAAGTTAGGACCCTACAAAGAAAACAAACAAAAAGAAAAGCAAAGCAAAGAGGGTCCTTGCTTTCAGCAGGGCATGTGTGCGAAAACTGTACAACAAATGGTGACTCATGTTAGGGAAATACTCCAAAGCATTTCAATGAAAAACTTGAATCAAGAACCTAGAATCTTTGGTTTCAGTCCTTACATCAGGTCACCTATAAATAGGATTTCAGAATTCACAGGTAAAAAAACCTTTCCTTTACCAGGGTCTAAGTGTGTGCATTATGTATTCATTGCCCTTTCCTCAATTGCAGCAAGAACCAAACATAGTCTAATCAAGCTACGTAAGGATTTTGACTCCAAAAGCATCCTAGATAGAGCCTCGCTGCCAGTCAGGCATCCTTAGCTCTGATGAGGTTATCGTTGTGGTCCTCGCAAGCATAGCTCTATTGGCAGCCAGGCATCCATAGCCCCGGTAGAGATACTAGGATACTCCTGATAAGGTGAATATTTCTTTTGATTTTCACGATTCTCTTTTCTTTTCTTTTTTTCTCTTTTTTTTTTAATTTTCTCTTTTGATATTCTGATAATATCTTTTAAACTTTCCCTTTCACCTTGTAAGCATTGAAGCTCACACTTAGGGCTGAGAACCATAGTGGCGCTGAAGCAAAATATAAGATTTTTCACTTGATTAGACTAAGTAAGGAATGCATACAACCTTGGAATCTTTAAGATATATGTAGAGATGTGAGACCAAATACATTCCAGATTTGACTTGATCCAGTGACCCATCTACTTTGAGTATATGTGACACCAAATAAAGGACTTCCACCAACTGACTATGGAAAGATGATTAGAGTTTGTAAAAGAAATATTCAGAATAGTCCCAGATAATATAATGATTGCCATGCAGATGCAACAAGCCCAGAAGAAAACAAGAAAACCCAAAGTAAGAGAAAATAAAAAAGAAAACCTACCCTAAACCAAACAAACCTAAACTAACCAAAACAAGAAAACAAACAAAACAAAGCAAAGCAAAAATGAAAACCTATCCTAAACCAAAGCAAAAGCAGAACAAAGAAAGGAAACCTAATCTAACTATTTACAAGGAAAGAGCTGTAAATAGCTCAGGATTGGAAGTAATGCTTCAAATACTGCCCATTGAAAGGTAGTGAGATATCCTCTCTAGTGAGAGTTTTCAAGAAAAAAGCATTATCTCCCAGTATCTTTGAAATCTGGTAAGGGTTGAGCCAAATTTTGTCAATTTTTCCATGCTCTCCTTTCTGGTCATGTGCTTTATCCCAGTAGAGAACCAAGTCAGAGATTCTAAAGGCTTTCACCTTGGCTCTTCTATCAAACCATCTCTTCACTACACCCTGATGTTTGGAAAAAATTTCTACAGCTTCATCTCTTTTCTCTTTAAGGTGCAACAGTTTAGCTAGGCGGGCTTCACACTTGTCCCCCTCATCATAGTATTCATTAATGAACTGCAAAGTGGGGATGTTTAATTGGATGGGAAATATAGGTTCCAAATCATACACAAGGTGATAAGAAGAGGTCCCTAAAGAGGACTTATGTCTCATGCGGTCTGCCCAAAGAGAAAATATAAGTTGAGTGTGCCAATCCTTGGGATTCTTCTCTAGTAGATTATGGATGACTGTTAAAAGGTTCTTATTGGAAGACTCAACCAAACCATTGCCTTGTGGGTAATAATTAGATGAAAACTTGATTATAATTCCATGATCAAAGGCCCAATTGGAAAATTTCAGTGATGCAAATGCAGGACCATTATCACAAACTAAAGCCAATGGGCACCTAAAGCGATTGAGAATACCTGATTTGATGAAATTGATTACCACTTCAGAAGTACACTATTTGCAAGAAAGATCCTCAGTTCATCTAGTAAAATAATCAGTGATAGTAAGAATATACCTGTGGCCCGCAGAAGAAGGTGGATTGATTGGACCAATAAAGTCCAATCCCCACTATGTAAACGGTTTTACCTCTATGACTAGTTGGAGTGGAAGAGTTGCATACTTCTCTCTACTTGCTGCATTCTAACACACATGGAAGGTTCTGACGTGGTTGTGTGAATCTTTGAACAATGTGGGCCAATAATAACCAACACTCAAAATATGATTTGCAGTGGAGGGTGCAGATCCATGGCTTGTGCCATATCTATCATGAAATTATGCCATTACCCTTTCAACTTCTTCTTTTCCTAAGCACCTCAAGTAGACACCCTCATGATTTTTCTTGTATAGAACAACTCCCTTCATCATAAATATGTCACTCTTCAAACACAAAGCTCTCCTTTGTACTGAGTTAAGATGTTCAATACATTGTTGGTTCAAGAGATAATAGATAATATCATCATACCAGTCTCCTGGGGACACATCCTGGAGATGGTAGTGCTGAGCTGTGAGGTCAGGACCTATTTCAACCATTGTTTTGGTTAGCCCTTGTCCTCTCACCAGCTTCATGGGTTGAATCTCAATATCATATTCCTACAACATAGTTACCCACTTAGCTTGGTGTTCTCCCAATTCATTTTGCATCAACAATAGCTTGACTGCGGGATTACGAACTATTGCAAAGACCTTATTCCTTATAATATAATGTCATAATTTTTTTACAGCTCTGACTAAGGCATAGGCCTACTTTTCCACACTTGGGTACCTTAATTTTGCATCCTTTAAAGGAGCACTCATAAATGCTATGGGGTGCTTATTCCCTCGATCTGACTTATGGGTCAACATGCCAGCATAGGAGTGGTCAGAAGCAAATGAATATATGTAAAAAGGTTTGGCATAGTCAGGACTTACCAATACCCGAGCTTCAACAATGGCTCTCTTAATTTCTACAAATGCTTCTTTTGCTTCTGCACTGCATTCAATTTTTTCTTCTTGCTTCAACATTGCATTCAATGATTTGACTATCTCTGCAAATCTAGTGATGAGCTTCCTTACGAAGTTAATTTTTCCAAAGAATGACTTCATTTCTTTCTTACTAGCAAGTGGTTGAATCTTGAGTATGGCTTCCACTCGTTCAGGGTCAATAGCAATTCCTTTCTCCGAGATAACGTGTCCTAGCAATTTTCCTTCAGTAACTCCAAAGATGCACTTCTTTGGATTAAGGGAGATGCCAAATTCTCTACACCTCTGAAACACTTTGCATATATATGCTATATGATCACCTCACTTCTTGGAAAAGATTGTCAAATCATCCATATAAATAATTATGCACTTACCAATGCTGTCCTTAAAGGTGATATCCATAGCTCTCTAGAATGTGGCTCCAACATTGATCAACCCAAAGGGCATTCTCCTGTAAGCAAAAGTTCCCCATTTTGTAGTAAAGGTTGTTTTATGCCTATCCTCATACTGCACCATAATTTGGTTATACCCAGAGTACCCATCTAGAAAAGACATCATTTGAGATCCATTGACAATCTGAAGCACTTCATCCAATGAAGGGACTGGATAATTATCCTTTTCCGATGCCCAGTTAAGGTTCCTAAAATCAACACATAGTCTGATCTCTCCATTTTTCTTTCTCACTAGAACCAAATTTGCAACCCAGGTTGAATGTCTTACCGGGAATATGATACGAGTTGAAAGTAGTTTCTGCACCTCCTTTTGAATGACTGGCTCCAACAAGGGATTAATTGGTCTTTTCCTTTGCCTGAAAGGTCTTGCTCCTGGCTTGAGAGGAATGGTGTGTGTAATAATTGAAGTGTCATATGTCTTCAGGTCTTCGGAACTCTAGGCTATCACATCTTGATATGAATGCAAGGCATCAACAATTCCTTTCCTCTCTTCTGAAGTACACACCTTTCCAATGAAGAGATTCTTGATATCCTCCTAAGTCCCCATGTTGTATGTGTCACATTGACTACTGATGGATTCCTTCTTGGCTTCTAGATCCTGATCTTTGATTCTATCAAGATCAAAAATCCTCTCTAACTGTACCATTCCCCTTGGAATAGTATTAGTCTTCAAATTGATGACCCCTTCTAGATCCATTTTTGCTTCTTAAGGTTCAGCTTCATCGATGATCTAAGAGGTAAATACATCGAATTTGGTAATGAAATCCAAGATATGCTTGTCATCTTCAAACACCTAGAAGTTGGTCGCATTGTCAGGTACTGAAGGTACTGGAGTTAATTCCATAGTGAACTTCTTCAAGCTAGAGAGGGATAATGGCTGCAAAGTGTTAGCTGCCTGAGCCAAGCAATCTATAGTTTGGTTCTTACTGCATGGTATCAGTTGAATGTTGAAGGCATCAAATCCTTCAATAAGGTCCCATACTCTATGCCTATAATTGGTCATACTTATATCATGACATGATTATTGCTTCCTAACCTAGTTAACCACTAACTTAGAGTCCCCAAAAACTTGCAAAATCTTAACCTTCTTTCTTAGTGCCATAGGCAATCCATGAATCAAAGCCTCATATTCAGAAACATTATTAGTACAGTGAAACTAGATTCTATGAGCAAAAAAATAAGTCTTACCTTTTGGACTGATTAGCTCAAATCCTGCTCTTGTGCCTTGCTTTGATTTGGATCCATCAAATCTTAATGTCCAACAGCCAGCAATTCCAGATATTTTTGTTGTACCTTTTGTATTGTTACTATTGGATGGTTCCTCGAAAGGCACCACCTTCTTTCCTTTGGGATCATCTTGAGTATCTTGTATATTAATTTTGACTGCTGGAGTAGGATTAATGCATTTTTGTACCTGTTCTATTATTTTCTCGCACAAGCAACATTTTAGTTTAGAGTGGGAAGCATTGTGAACTCTACACCAACTGGGTAAGAGTAATTCTTCAAAATTCATTCCTCTACCCAGATGAATCTAATCTTCAATACATTTCTGGATGAATTCTTGAAAATTCTCTAGCAAACTGAGTTGGTTATCTTCAGGATCATCATCATTTTCAATTGGTTCTACTAGGGCTCCAGTACTACTAGATTCTGTTGTGAGATCAACATGCATGGTGTGCAACATGAGAATCTCTTCTGTGTCTACTTCCTCCTCAAAAGGGGCCGCTAGTACATAATTTCCCATGCTTACTTCTAACACCAATATTTCATTTGAAGTATTCTGGTATTCTGTGATTACATACTTCATTCGAGGTTCTCTCTCAATCTTGATTTGATTTGGCACCCCTTTCCAGGGAAGCCACATGTGTGATTGATCAGTTGATACATATCCATTCAGGGCCTTAGTAAAGTCTCTCCCTAGAATTAAACCATAGGAATCAGGGATATCTGCCACTTGTATATTGATGGCCTGCTATATCCTAGGATTTAAGGCAATCTGCATAGGAATCATGTTTAGCTCGCCCACTACATTTACTTTCGTTCTGTCTAGCTAGGTGACCTTCTTCTGAGAGGTAGCAGGGGTAATTCCTAGGGCTCTATAGACAACAAATGGCATCACATTGGTTGAAGCACCTAAATTTATAAGACAATTGTGTAGATTCTTTCCAAAGATGCACACAAAAATTAGAAAGGGAGGTGTTTCTATTTTTCCTTGAAACAGAGTTAACTTAGTATCAACTTGGGCAACTTGATTTTTGTCCTTTTCTTTCCCTTTGTCTCCAAGTTGTGTTTGAACTTGACTCTGATCTTTCAACCCTTGAGAACTAGGTACTTTATTAGTAGCCCCACTAACATTTTTAACTTGCAGTACTACATTTGCATTGTAAGCCCCTAAGACTACATTTCTAATGGTAGGTGCCCTCAATAATTCAAATTCAGAGAGACTTACCTTCAGCTTCTTAAGTTCTTCAGCCACATATTCACCTAATTGCTCTGTGCTCATGTTTGTGGGAACTTCCTTGAGATATTCCACCACCTTGTCCTTGCCAGTGTCTACATTCTTCCCTTTGGATGTCCCAACTTGTTCTTGTCCTTTGACATATATTTCTTAGGCACATGAGGATATGTTGGATTATTACTGGAATTAGGATCAGGAGGTATGGTAAAACTGTTCAGATGGATGGAGGTGGTGAATGGTCCTCTATCTTGTGGTCCTTTGGTCAGCCTATCCTTTAAGTCATACTTCTTGATTGGCCTTTGGAACACCTGCACTTCTTCATCACAAGTTTCTTCTTCATCCAAGGGGCCATTATCATTCTTAGGATTTTCATTGAACATCTGAGAAATCTCATCTCCATTACAGACTTGATATGTTTCTTCTTCAGACTAGCTTGATTCCTCTTCTGGTCTATTTTCTTCTCCTTTTAGAAAAGGAGCATGATTTAATACCAAAACCTGGGCGTCATAAGGTCCTAATGGCACCAACTCTTGACCACCAAAGTGATTCTCAACCTCATACTGGAAAATAGATGCTACAGTCTAGAATTTTGGGCAATCCAGCTCTGAATGTTGATTCGTCTTATGAAGCTTGCACCATTTAGATAGAGCTGCTTCATCCAAGTACACACTACTTGAAGGCTTTTCTTGGTTAGGAGGCTAGTCCAATGGAGTGGGAACACCTCCATTATTTGGCCTCGTGTTCCAGGTTATATTATGTCTAGGTGGCTGCCTCCTCTCGAATCCTTGTCCACTAGCCTGTCCTCTATCAAAATTCTGACTAGAAGCCTGCCCTCTTTCAAAATTTTGTCTTCTATCAAAACTCTATCCTTGTTGAGGCTCTTGATTCTCTCTATTGTAATTAGATTGCATAGTTCTTTGAGCAACCTGGAGTTGACTATTCTGATTTCTCAGATAAGTGACCTCCATGTTCAACTTCTACACTTATTCAGTCAGCTCATCCAATCTCTCCTTATCGGGATTACCATATGGAATCTGGTTCACATTATTTTGGGGATGTCCTATTGTCACACTAGAGCTCAAAGATTGGTTCAAGACTTCAAAATTCTACAAATAAGTGGGGAAAATAGCCTGTGGCTATGAATGAATGGGATGATTAACATTCTCTTAAGGGTAATTAATCACTGGTGGGACTAGATTTATAGGATGTCCTAGATGAGGGACTAGAGGCAATTGAGGTATTGGATTCATAATAGGAGTATGATTGGTAAGAGCCTGATTGAGAGCCTGAACTTGTCTTGGGTGGGAAGTAGGTCCCAATGATGGTAAAGGGCCAGATAAGTGTTGCCTCAAATCAGTACTGACCTTGATAGCCTCTATGTATGCATCAAGCAAGATAGTTGGAGGATTAGGTCTCCATTTCAAGAAGGTAGTCGTGAGACTATCCAAACCTTCATAGTAGACCTCCAGGGTAGTGGCATCATCTACAACATAGGGATCCTATAATTGAGTATATGCACGATGAAATCTATTGTCAAAGGACCCTATAGGCTCATTAACTTCTCTCTTAACCTTGGTGAACTACAAATAAAGTTCATTAGCACTAATGAGAATCCTAAACTTCTGCAAAAATGTAGCTTCCAACTCAGTCCAATTATGAATTGATCCAGCAAGAAAATGATTATACTAGTAGAATGCATCTTCTCCTAGGGAATAAGGAAAGAGCCTACATGCAACATCCTCATGGTTAATTCCCCTATCCCTAAGACATGTATGAAAAATCCTGATGTGTTCCTCTACAGTTCTATTGGGATCATTAACATGGAACTTTGAACAAAAGTGCTCAGGAGTCTTAGGAATGACATTGTAATTATTGAAGAATAAAGGAGATGGATTGTTAGCAAGGAAAGACATTGGTGCAGGTGGGGGTGGTAAAGGCTTATTTATGGCTGGTGGAGGTTGTTGAATGGGAATGGCTTCAAATGAAGATGAAGATGGACTGAATGAAGATGAGGGTGATGGAGATGATGGAAGCGGCTGGGTGGATGATGATTCTCCCTTTCTTATGGTCCTTCTTAACTTATTAGGAGCTTGCAACTCTTGAAAATATTCCTCTCCTAGAGTAGATCTGGTTCTTCTTCAAAATATTTCAGGAGAAATGGCAAACATAAAATGATCTAGCTTACTTATTTTGGCCCTCCTTCTAGTGCCAATTTGTTGATAGTGTTTTTTGCATAGCAACAATTCATACAAGATACAAGTATCCTATCTCTCTTGAAATGTAAAGCTCTATCAGCAAGCCTCGAGAGATAACCCCAAGGTATCTAATGTCAAGTCTTGACAATGCAAAAACAACTCAGTGATAAATGTGAAAATGTTGGTAATCACAAAGGGACCTTACAAAAAAATACTGGATCTTCAAACCTATCAGATTTTGCAATGTACTAATACTTGAAATTTTAAATCTAACCCAGATGATAAAAGAAATAACAAAAGATAAGGGTTTAAGAGAGATTTCTAAGATTAAAACTATTCCTAAGAACAACAATGCTAATGATAAAATACTTGAAATGGAGCAATCCCTCAAAACTAATTCCTACTTAACCTAGATTTTATCTGCAATCTTACAAAAACAGTGCAATCTTCTAAGGAATTAAATATTTTTAGATCATGAGACATTCATTCAAGCCAACCCTATTTTTCAATTGAAATGAATAAAACATCCACAATTGAACTAAGCAAATAAATATAAGGTCCAGGCTAACTTTACACAACAACTCACAATTAGCCAGTTGCTAAAAGTATGGACCAAGGATTGCTACAAACACTTCAAGCATCAAACCATAAACACCATTGAATCATATCTAACTCTAAATCTAAAATATATCCAATGTTTTCCAAGAAATCTCAAAAGATAGAATAACAAGAACCGTGCAAAATAAATCAACACAAGAAATATCACCAAAGCACAATGTCTTTACTTATATTGAATCACCCAAAAGTTGCAACAATTCCAGTATTTTGTGTTATAGCACTTGCTTTAGAATAAACTAACTCCTAGCTCTAGCTCTTTCTCTATCACTTAACCTGCTCCAAAATCTAACTATCTAGCCCTTGCAAATGAGGCAAAATATCCTATTTATAGAAATCTTATGCTATGTTGGCCCAAATAAGGTTACAAAGATGGATGACCATAAGAGGTCGGCGCAGAAAGTTCCTAGAATAAAATAATATTTTTGCATTTAATGCTTGAGACCTTTTCCAGGTCGGCTTGAGTTCTCCATTGTAGCTCGCTCCAATGCATGTAGAGGTTGGAAGAAGAAGCATGTAGAACTCCTAGATAAATGCAAAGCAAAAATCTCGATGCAATCATTCATTAACTGGTCCTTTGTCCTTATCCCAACCCAATTTATCCTGCACCTTAAGAAAAATCCTCTCCAAGTCGGCCAGTGGTGGAGTGATCAATACCTTATATCTCCTTTCAATTGATTTAATATCCTCCCTTCATTCCTTGATGACCTTCTCCCACTCTACCTTGAGATATTGAAATTTCTCCTTAACATAAATATAGGTTGTTGCATCATCCAAATGGTGGGTGGTGATTGGACCATCATCAACTAGAGCATAAACTTCATGCCACCATTTTCTTAATTGCTCCAGGTTTAAGTGTTTTGGTGCAAATTTCTTCCTCCCAGCCATTACCTCAAAGAATGATATGCATTTATTATAAATTCCATTCAATGTATTTCCCACCTATTGACCCTGTTTATGGATCTTCTTTAGAACTCTCTGTTTGATCTGTAGGGCTTCATACAACTCCCAAGGCTCTGAAACCTTTGAGGAAGGAAAGATTCCAACACTTATTAAATTCTCCTCAATATAATCCATGATTGTCTTTGTTTTCTCTAGGAGAAGATCCGCATCCTCTTTAGCTTGTGCCAATGAAGTCTGCAACCACTCAAATGATCTATGTACATCTCCACAAGTTGAAAAAATTTCATTTAATCATGGTGTCCCCACTAAGCCCTACTCCTTGTAGCCATTCAAGTGTAACCTATGTAGAGGTTTTCATCCTTTCAAGCTCACTGACTGCCTCTTTAGGAAACAATCCTTTAGGGGCTACTCCTTCATTTCCCATTGCTTGCAAAGGCTTCATCAGGTGTTGCACATACTTGTACACATCATTCAACTGCTTTTGCAACTTCTCTTTTTCCTATGTTTCTCTATCTAATCTCCTCATAATGGCCTGGGAGGATTCTTGGAATTCTTCCTTCTCTTGATCTTTTCTGATAGGCCCCAAAGTCAATAGTCTGCACTTTATAATCAGAAGCTCTAACTTCATCCTCGAATTTATCAAATGGAGGAGCAGCAACATGAATCACCCTATTATTGGACTCATCTCTAGTGATTCTAGCAATAATTTTGGAATTCTTTTTTGTTTTACCTTTTCCAATATTAGCTAGTAAATCATCCCAGTTTGGAGGAGTATCATCTATAACTATTTGCCTTCTTTTCAATTCCTCATTGAGCCAACTAGGAGTAGAAATATATGACTATTGCTCACCTTGTTTATCCTTTTCTAGTTGATCAATGGAGGAGTAAATATTTGAATTATGCATTGTAGGAACTTCTTCACCTTTATCTTCCTTTTCTTCATCTTTCTCCTTATCCTCCCTTGAATTCTCATTATCTTCCTTGTCATGTATCTCTGTCACCTCATGAGTTGGAGAGGGAGTTCTTTCATGCATCTCTTCTTTCTCTGGGGATTTGTCTCATGTATCCTTGACTAGTGAATCCTCATGTGACACCAAAGAAGATTACATAATCTTAGCAATCTCTTCCTCTACATTGTGAAGATCCCCATCCCTGAATTCTTCTGTGTCCTCACCTTGAAGAGTATCTTGAACAACTACATATGTTGGCTCCTTTTCTTCACTATGCACTTCCTGAACAGGAGGAGAGGCAGAAGTATCCTTTTTTTGTTGTGTAATAGAGGGAATCATGTGAACATGTTCTTTTACCAAACCTACCTTAGGGGATGGAGTTCTTGATTTCTGGCTATAAACTCGTGTCTTCTCTCCAGAACTCTCAACATTTAACAACTCTGCTCTTGTCTCCTCTCCCCTAGGAGGCTCATTTTGCTTCCTTGATGTTCTCGTTACTCTTCTCCTTTTGAGCATAGGGGAATCACCCTTCTTTCCCTCTTCTTCATGTTCCTCTTCTTGAACATATTTATTCTCCTTGGAGGCAGTCTTTCTCTTCTTTTCCATGGGCTTTCTTTTCTTTTCTTCTTCAGTCTCAGTTTGACCACTTTTCATCTTAATTTTAAAAGGAGATCCCACCTTCTCCTTGCCTTTTGGGTCCTGCTCCTCCTCAGAAGTAGATTGAGACTCCAAGCTTCCCATCAGGTCATAAGTATATTGTTTCCCTTCAGTATCTAACTCCCAAATCTTGTGCTTGATCCACAACTTAGTGTATTTGATCACAGGGGATTGATTTGCTCCAATTCTATTTTTTTCTCTTCCATCCAATCAATTTCACCTATTGGTTTATTTTTAACTGGCTCATAGTCATGGTTTTGTATAACTTCTCTATCATCATCAATTTGATTTGGTATGGCCTTGATACTATACAATCTGATTAAATTGGCAAGAAATCTAGAGAACTTCTTCCTCAAAACTTCAAATTCATCTTTGCAATTGGCCCAATAATCTTCAAGATCATCCTTGTGTCTAAACTCCCTGCTAGCTTTCTTTTGAGCCCCACCTGTTCTGTCAAATCTAGGCCTCTTAGTATGCAACCAAAGGTTCCCATCTCTTCTTCAGAAAAGTGTCATGGCTAAGGAAGGGAAAGCCTCATTACCTCCAATCCTAAATGGGAACTCATTGCCAAAACTAGTTTTGTGCATATCCTTCTTCACAATTGCATCAAAGGCATAAATTTGCCTTGTAACCTCTAAAAGAATGATGTGATCAATAGGATACCTGGGCAATATGTATGGGGCTCTCTGACAACCAGCAATCCTGATGTAGGAAAATGTGGGAAACTTTATGAACCATGCCACAAACTTCTTAACCAACTCCTTGGCATCATCAAAAATCCTAACATGCTCCACACCCTGGAGCAATCTTGTGATGTACATGGTAAATGCATCATTCACCCTTTTATAGCTATAACTATCCAAATGCAACTAGGGGTAGACTTCATAGATCACATCCTGTCCAAAGATCCCTCGAGTGCTTAATCCCTTATATGGATGGAACCTTTCCAAGGCATAGACCAAATAAGTTGTCATGGTGAAAGTCTTGGTCTGCAGAACGTTACACAATTGCTCATGAATCATCCTACTGATTATTCCTGCCCAATGATAGTCTATACATTGTTCCATTCTCACTATCAAATAAAACATCTAATTCTCAAAAATTCCTGCACTCTTAAGACCCATCACTCTACTAAGAAGGGTGATTGCATCATAGTAGTCTGGTTTGAACTTAGCTCTGAACAACTATTTTGACAATCTAGGAATGTATGCCTTAGGTTTCTCTAGCCAAGTATTGATAATATCCAGAGCCTTGTTTGTACCATGCTCATAATATTTCTTGGCTATGTCAATATTAAACTGCACTACATGAGACCTGTCTAGCATGTCAAACGTTTGGGCAACTCAAACAAGGGAAATGTTTGCAAGCACTCTGCACTGTGGATTGATCACTCTCTATGTACCCTAATCATAGTGTGTAGCACATTCCAAAACAAGCTCATAACACTACACTGTGGAAGGGAAACTGGCCACATGAGCCAACCCAAAGTTTCTCATTCTCCTCATCAACACAGAAGGGTCACTCGATGCCATCCTTGCCTTGAATTATTCATAGTCCTACTTTCCCACATTAGTGTCAGTCACCTCTGACCAAATGGAGACAAGTTTTCTCTCAGGAGCCTTCCTCATTGTATCCAACTTAATCCTTTCAGCTTTTGAGATGGGAGCTCCCTCAGCATCAAGATCCATTTCCTTTTTCTTACCCTTGCTAACAACAACCTTGCTTGATTCATCCTGCACTCAACAAGGTCACAATCAATATTCATTACAACATAAGAGTTAAGGTTATCCCATCATAAACAACATATTCATCATCCAAATAATCCCAAACAATGATCAAAATCCCTTAAAATCTTACAAACATGATTCCTTAAAAACCTCAAGATTTTCACTCTTTCGTGGAAATCGAGCCAGGGAGGAAATTTTAGGGATTTCATGGCTAGGCAGAAATTAGTGAGGAAAGCACAACTATCACCCAAAAGGTCATTTAATCAACATTATAGCTCAAGAAATGGAAATATCCAATCTTTAATCATTCAAACCAATCATAAAATACTGAAATCATGCAATGCCAATTCTTCCATTTCTACTATTTCCTCATTTTAAAAAAGTTCAGGGATTTCCATCCAGGAGGGAAATTGTCAAAGCCAACATAACCTTCGCATTTAAATGCATTCTCGGGTAAATGGTAGGGCGATGGAAATTTCAGAGATTTCTGAGTGTGAAGGAATTCCCCGAGATACCTAAAATCTCTGAAAGCCTCAATTTTTTTACAGGTTTTCCCAAATTGATCAAATGATCACGAATTTGGGGAATTGGCTTAGATTTCATTGGTTTCAAATAGCTCATTCATGGCCTAGACCTATAACTCATTCAAGCATAGTTTGATTTGTATTGGCAAGGAATTCAGAAATTGTAACCCTAGGGTTCTGCCGTGAATAACAGGTCTAGTCCTCAATACACTGACTTATTCAATCAAATCAAAATCAAATCTTCAAAACTCTCAAAAGTAAGTGACAATCAGATGCAAATGGGAAATAAAAAACTCAAACCCATATCCAGATCATCAATTCGTGAAACACAAGGAACACTAGATCAATCGAACCAAATCACCAACACGCACAACACTAAATTCAAAGGATAAGCCTAGCAAGGATTTGTATCATTGATTCAATGGAAGGCTGCGACATCAACACTCAGGGGAGGCATCAAAATGAAGCGAGGGAAACCCTAGTTTAACCACAAACCTCCAGATACGTAGAAACCCAAGCAAAGAATGCACATAACACCACAAAATTGCATATACTTGTCAATCAAAAGCAAAGGTATCATGCACATACCATGGATGGAGCAAAACTCAGGAGAAAAACAACTGGCAGCAAGCTTCAATTTCTCTGCAAATGCAAACGAGGCTAAGAAATGTCACCAAAACCAACAATTCACAACTCTAATAATCAAGTTCACACGTAGCTCCTAGAACCAAGCTCTCTCAAATTCGATGTGAGACAAATAATCATCAATTCACCAATACAATCTCTCAAAATTCTATTAAATGCAATCTGCAAGATTTGTACGACAAGCATTAATGAAGTGAAATGACAACTCAAGATGTACTTCAGGGATCTGAAGACCCAAGGAAGTTCAGAGAATTCTGCCAGATATAGAATTCCGTGAAGCGCTAAAATCTTTGAGATGTAACATTAAGCAATAACCTTCGGGCATTCGAGACATTGATAGAAATTAGAGTTTTCTGCCCAGGGAGGAAATACCCAAGACCTAGGAAAAACCCGAAACTTACCTTTAACTTAAGATTTTTCCCATTTTCATAATTTTGAACTTTGAAGGTGACTTCTAAGCATTGATTCATGACCATCAAATTGCAAGAGGGCACCCCCAAAGAGCAAGTGGACCAACGCACATGGGTGATTCAAGACATAGACTAAGGGACTTATCCCGCAGGGGGATGAAGTCAGGACCCTATATAGAAAACAAATGAAAAGAAAAGCAAAGGAAAGAGTGTACCTGCTTTCAGCAGCGCGCGTGTGCGAAAACTGCACAACAAACCCCTTTGGTAATTATTCTCATGGGATACCTAGACCACAACAATATTTCCTAATCCATTTGAAAATTTCATGATACAAGACAAAGAAGGTCATGTCATTATAGAGGAAGTAAAGGCTGCCACACAAGACCCCGAAATAGCCTCCTTTGTGGATGAAATAGTGGCATTAGACTCCCAAAGGTTCCTAGCTGAACTATTACATGAAGGAGCTAGATTATCCCATGGATTTGATGTCAACACATTACAAGAAATTCCTACCCCAAACAAACAAAATCAAGGACATAATACACCTACCTCTAGTGGCTCCATCCCTCAAGTCAACACTTCTATACCACTAGGAGGGTCCACACAAGACTCAACAACTATCCACACATCACCATTTGGCACTCAAACAATGACACAAGGGATGACACAAAAGATGATTCAATCTATGACACAACCCTTTACCACTTCATTCAATCCATTTTCTACATCTAAAGCTATGGGGTCATCATCTTCTAATCCGTTTTTCATGGGTCTAAACATGAAGACAAGAAAAAGACCTAAGATTGTTGTTAATGGTCCTAAAAATCCCAAGACAAATGTTATACCTAACATGTGGACCTCTCAACATACCATCACATGACAACAAGGGCCTACTCCTAATATGCATGCACAAAAAAATACCCAAGGGTCTACTCCGCACCATACGCAAGGACCTTTCACACAACATGGCAACCAAAACTTACATGGTCATACTTTTGCAAGTTCACGACAAGAAAAATCTAATCCTACCTACACCAATGAAATTCCAAATTTCAACCAAAATGTTCATAACCAAATACCACTTTTTACCCCTCATATACAAAACCAAAATCCATCACATACATTCATGACCAATCAAAATCCCTCTCACAACATTGGATTAAAACATGCCAACATGAACAATGAACAATGCACAAGACACATCATTGACCCAAGTGGATGTCCTAGCAACTCAAATGCTTTCCTTGCAACAACAAATAGAAAACATGCAAGTATCAAACAAGAGAACCTACTCCACAAAATACTTATGTCCATACCCATTTGACAAGAGTTTATACATGCCTCCCTTCCCACATGGCTATGTCATGCCTAACTTGCCTAAATATAGAGGGAAGGGAAACCCTATAGAACATATGCGAGAGTTCTTTATATCTTGCATAGACATTGCACATGAACCCACATATCTAATGAGACTATTCCCACGAAGTGTTACAGGACAAGCACTTGAGTGGTTTTCTCACTTACCAAGTGGAATATGAACTTGGGGAGACTTTCCCAACAAATTTATAGAACAATTTGCCTACAATATTGACAATGAGATAACAATTTCCACCCTATGTCACACCACACAAGAAGAAGGTGAAAACTTTGCAACATTCTTCCAACAATTGAGGGGTTTAGCTAGCTGATGTCCCGTGAAAATATTCGAAAAGCGAAAAGTTGTCATTTTTGTGGAAAACCTCAATTTGAATTTAAAACATGAACTACAAATTCAATTTTGTGCCTCATTTGTAGACTTAGTAGAGAAGGTAATCATCCTTGGGAAAGCACTTATTGACAAGGGAGAAATCAAAACCTTCAACAAGAACATGAATACCCAAAACACTTCAAATGACAAAAACAAATATTGGGCCCGCAACAAAAATGTGACCAATGATGGAGTAGTCGATGCCAAAGCAATACACACAGGTCCTACAATCACACTAAGGGGACCCAACTCATCAAATAACCCACCACATTCTCCCGATCATACAACAAATGTTGTCCAAAACACACAAGAACAAAGAGCCCAAAGGAAGTTTCCTACAAGATGTAAATATACTCCCCTAGGGGAGCTAATTGAATCTATCCTCAAACAACTCTTGCAAAAAAAATTCATACAAATTCTAGATGTGAAACCATATGACCTAGGGCATTTCAAACCTTCTTGGTGGGATGATAATTCCTTTTGTGATTATCATCGAACTAAAGCACACCCAACCTCACAATGCAAACAATTGAAAAATAACATTTAAGACCTTAATGGAAATGACATCATAGAAGTCGATGGACAACAATAAACCTCCAACAGTGACCATAAAGTATTTACAGATCCTTTACATGACCATGGAAAAGGAAAGGCCTAATTCGGGTAATAATACCAACAATTCTTCCAATTACACCAATGTCAAATATGACTATACTATCATCAATCACCTTCGATCCGTTGATGATTATGTCAACACCATTACTTTCAAGAAACCACTGAAATGTGCCATAAATACCATCAAACCAAGGTGACTATCTAGGGTTCTCCCTCAAAACAACAACAACCAAAATCTCAATACAATATGCTTGACCATTTGGGGAAGACACCCACAGAAATCTCTATCCTTAAGTTATTGCATATATCACTCGAACATAGGGTCATTCTTGATAAAACCTTACAGGACACTACCGTACCCATTGACCTTGATGTCAATCACTTCCAAGCAATTTTAGGCTACTTGGCTAATTCTTATCATGTCACTTTCTCTGACCAATATTATTTGACCCAAAAGACTATTTACAATGACCCCTTACACCTTGAGGTATCCGTCCATAAACACAAAGTTAAACGAGTCTTGGTAGATGATGGAGCAAGGTTAAACATTTGCACCCTCAAATTGGTTAAGGCATTAGGCTTCTCTGAAGCGTGTGTAGACACAACAAAAAGTATTATCATCAAATCCTATGACAATGAGGAACACTCTTCCAAGGGTGTTATCACACTACCAATCAGAGTTGGAACTACAATAATGGACACCACATTCCAAGTATTGGATCTTGACCTCCCATTCAACCTACTCCTCGGCTGAACATGGATCCATGCCAGGAAATTGGTACCATCCATATATCACCAATGCATCAAATTCCTATATAATGGCACCAATATTACAATAGTTGGTGATCTTGATCCCTTTCAATATTGCAATAATCTAAGAGGGACCACTGAACAACAAGTGCCCATCAACTAGGAAGCCTCATCATCCAACTCATCTCACTACATTGATCCTTCTGCCCTATCCAAAGCATCCACCTCCAAGACTCTTCCCTTTGATCCCAAAGTTGATGTCCAAGACAAGGGGTGTGGTGAATATCACATGAAGACATCTTACTATGTCAGTAAGTTGACAACTCCTAAGTCACTATCCACATGCCTCCCACTACCACTTTCACAAAACGGGGAGAGCTAAGCAAAAAATATATCAATGAAGAAGACGTGGCCTCTTGGCTCTACAGAGAAGATGATGAAGAAGATCCTCCCACCACAATAATACCCACTAAACAATATGGAAAAGGTTTCAAAATTATGAAAAACAAAGGATATGATGGACATAGTGGACTCAAATTGAACAAAAGTGGGGTGACTGAACCTTTGTCAGTATCTAAGCAACCAAAAGGCCTAGGGCTAGGGTTTAAACCAATCAAGGTTGGCGCTCCTAGTACTAAGGTACTTTCAACTGAGAAAGTAAGTGCTTATGAGAATATCGAGACATCCGTAACACCCGACACCCCCGAACCATATGAGACATATGACGATGACTATATTGAGAAATACTCTAATGAATTTATGAATGGAACTCCCTTGTCTCCAATGAGTATGATATAGTCGAGATGCTTGTCGAAGTTGATTTATCTGATACCATGACCCAAGACCCTAAAAATACCTCTATCTTTACCTTGTATGCTCTAAACCTTGACATTATCAATGATTTCATGCCTTTAGTCTACCCCTAACTCATCAATTGAGACCAACAAGGACCTCCCATCTTAGATGTATTCAAGAATGATGAAGCCATTGTTGAGTTCATGGGATTATGAGAAGGAATTCCTAGTGGCGATCATAAAGTGGGATTTACTATTGACTTGGATAACACAACATACTTTGGGGAGTCTATCCACCTCTCTAGTGGAAAAAGTAAAAAAGATAAAACAAAAAATGGCAGGTCTTTAGGTGAAAACTGCAAGATGCCTTTTGAGCAAGAAAAAGTAAAAAGAAAGGACGTATTTGTGGGTGAAAACCTCTCCGAGGCACCCAAGGATAGAGGGTTGGACACTCTTCCTATTAACCAAGAGAAGCCACTAATTCTTATTGAGCAATCTACAAAAGTCAACATTGGCACATATGAAAATCATAGAGTTATCCACTTTGCGACATCATTGACTGAATCCGAGCAGCCTGAGTTCCATGCTTTCTTTGCACAATGACATATTAAGTTCACTCGGTACTATGTTGACATGCCTATGCTAGATCCCGAGTTGATATTGCATCATTTGGAATTATTTCACGACGCAAAACCTATCAAAAAGAAGCTCAGAAAGATGCACCCACAAATTACATTGTTGGTCAATGTTGGGTTGAAGAAGTTACTAGATGTCAACTTCATCAGATCTATTGACTACATAGAGTGGACCTCTAACCTTGTGCCAATAACAAAGCCAATAGGTGGGATCTATATTTTTATATACTTTCAATACTTCAATAAAGCATGCCCAAAGGATGATTTTCCCTTTCCAAACATTGACATAATCATGGACTTGACAGCTAGCTACGAGATGTTGTCCCTCATGGATGGCTTCTCGGGATACAACCAAATCAGAATAGCTCCTGAAGACCAACATAAGATGACCTTCACATGTCCATGGGGAACTTATTGTTGGAACATCATTCCTTTCAGACTCAAAAATACTGGGGCCACATACTAACGTGTTATGACAACAATTTTTCATGATCTCATGCATACTTTAATGGAAGACTATGTGGATGAATTGCTAGCAAAATCATTGAAACGAGGTGACCACTTGCAAGTCTTAGACAATATTTTCAAAAGGTTGGAAGAATACAAAGTTGACTGAATCCCAAAAAGTGTGTATTTGGAGTAATGTCGGGAAAACTCCTAGGTTATATTATTTCCAGAGGAGGCATCGAAGTCGACCCAACCAAAGTCAAAGCTATAATAGACATGCCTCCACCCACCAACATCATTCAACTACATATATTGCAAGGACGAATCCAGTCTATCAAACGATTCATTGCACATTTGGCCGATAAAATACATCCATTTCAACACTTGCTCAAAAAAGGTGTATCATTCATGTGGACGAATAAGTGTTAGGAATCCTTCCAATAGATTAAGGATTATTTGCTAGTACCACCAGTTCTTATACCACCTGTTGATGGGAGACCTCTCATCCTCTACATTTCAACGACTGCATCTGCACTAGGGGCATTACTTGTGCAAAATGATTATGAAGGTTGTGAACGAACAATATACTAGATATCAGTCACACCTTGGTTGGTTATGAACTAAATTATAGTCCCATAGAATTTTCTTGTCTTGTGGTGGTTTTTGCTACTCAAAGACTTAGGCACTACATGTTGAACCATCAAACAAAGCTTGTCACCAAGATAGATCCATAGAAGTATCTTCTTAGTAAGGCAACCTTGATAGAACAACTAGCTAAATGGGTCATGATACTTAGTATGATATTCAGTATGTCAAGAGAAAAGCAATAAAAGGACAAGTCATCACCGATAAACTTACAAATGCACCAACCAAAGCCAATCATCTATTAGTCTTTGATTTTCCTGACGATTCTATCTTCACTTTGGACATGCTAGTGACATGGAGATTGTACTTTGACGGGTCTCACACAAACCACAGGTTAGGGGCAGGCATACTATTTATCACCCCTCAAGGTGATACTATACCCAAGTCATTCAGAATTTCCTTCTCATGCAAACAACAATATAGAAAAGTATGAGGCTCTCCTTATAAGACTTCGTATGGAAATCAAGTGGAAAATCAAGAACTTGCAAGTGTATAGTGATTCTCAATTGATAATATGGCATGTCAATGATGATTATGGCACTAAGGATAAAAATATTACTCCATACAAATGAATGGTGGATAGTTGTAGACAATATTTTGACATAATACTCTTTCATCAAGTCCCTTGTATTTAGAACAAAGCAACAAAAACCATGGCCACCATTGGCTCTCTCTTGGATAACCCAAACAATGTGCCTCATTACAAGTTTCTGGTAGAACAATTATGTATCCTTGCCTTCAACATCCCCGAGTCTGAGATGGTCTGTGAACTTGTTGGTCCTAACTCCCCATGGTATTAGGACATTTATGACTACCTCCATGACCATAGCCTTTCCCTCAATCTCTTTGCTAACCAATGCAAGACGTTCATCTATAAAGCCTCCAAATCTGCTACCATTGGTGACACCCTTTATAAACGATCCCTTGATAATACCCTTTTGCGATGTCTTGATACTGAAGAAGCACAAACAACCTTATGTGAAGTACACGAGGGTATATGTGGAGCCCATTCTAGTGGTCCAACCCTGGCCGAGAAGATCATGAGAGTGGGATACTACTGCTTACCATGGAATGAGATTCATATCACTTCGTTAAAAGATGTCGGTAATATCAAATTCATGGAGACTTGATACATGCACCAACATAGGAGTTATGTTGGATAACATCACCATGGCCCTTTAACTAATGGGGACTCGACCTCATAGGTAGGATCCTCCCACATCACTGCAACTAAATACTTTACTAAGTGGATTGAAGCTATACGTATGACATACATCACCGATAAGAAAATCTCAATTTTCATCCTCAATTATATCATTTTCTAGTATGGTGTCCCTCAATCCATCATCACCGATAATGGTTGTCCATTCAAGAACCAAGAAGTCTACCACCTTTGTGAAAAGTTCCATATCCAACATCATTTCTCCACTCTATAATACCCACAAGGAAATGATGAAGCTGAGGCATCAAATAATACCATTCTAAGAATCCTTAAAAAAACTATTAATGATGTTGGTCATGACTAGCACCTTCAGCTTAACCTCGCCTTATGGGCATACCACAACAATATTTGTACGAGCCCAACAATGCCACTCCATATTCATTAGTCTTTGGTTTTGAAGCCATATTACCTATTGAGGTTGAATTACCTTCCCTAAGGGTATCCATGCAAGGGCAGATCGACGATGAAGAATACTGTGTATCAAGGCTACATGAATTATAATTTCTAGATGAATGAAGACAAATGCATTGGTCCATCTATAAGCATATTAGAATCGTCTTTGTTGTATCTATAATAAGAAAGTCTTGAACTAACACTTTGATGTTGGCGACCTGGTGTTAATGGAGAATCCTAAGAACCAAGTAGAGCAAGGAAAGCTAGGTAAATTTGAGCCCAATTGGTTGGGTCCGTACAATGTCACAACAGTCTTTGGATCAAGAGCATATCAACTTTCAACTCTTGAAGGGGAACCCTTGTCAGAACTAATCAACAATTTGCACCTACACAAATTCTACACTTAGCTCCAAAGAGCTCTTGTCATAACCATAAAAATACAAAAAAATAAATTAAAATAAATTGTTACCTTGATGAAAACCTGGCAAACAGGCATCTTGGTGACACCAAAAAATCCAAAAAATCAAGAAAATAGTAAAGAGAAATAATCCTTCCAATAGTGAAAACCACTTCGGTGGCACTTTGGATAAGTACCAAGGTGAAAACCTAGCAAACAGGTGCCATGTGCAGATTGATCTTTTCTCCATCGTCTACCATAATTCTATTTGATTCTCACTGTCCATTCATTTGACGCTCCATTTTGCACGACATCCATAATAATGTCTGGTTGTCCTTTCCATAACCTAGAATGATTGACATTATGTGTATTTTCACCTTCATATCTATCTACCATGACACCTACCTCATTCTGATTGGGGGAAATACTTGACCTATGTCGTTATTGGATCCTACATTTACTGTTGGAGGTCACTATATCAAAAAGACAAAAAAAATCAAATATTTCCAAATAGAAAAAAAATCAAAACATGTCAAAAACACAAAAACATCCAAATAACTTTCAAAGATCCCAAAAATAGAGTCAAGGCCTATTATGTCAATCCAAGTCCAGTCGAATTACGTTGCCTTTGTGACTTAAAGTAGGCAAGGCCATCTGTCGATGAGCCCCTGAGGCATTAGGCCAGTCCTTTTAGGTTTGGTCAAATAAAAATCATGATTTTGTCCTTTGTCAATAAAAACAAAGCCAAGTCATGTCAAACTATGAGGTCTCTATGCATTGTTACGTAGGAAAGGCCATCTATTGATGAGCCTTCAAGGCCACCTAGGTCAGCCCTTTAGGGTTTGTCACGTCAGTTATAATAAATCATACATTGTCACTAGACACAAATAGTCATCAAAACATCACATAAGTCACACATCAACCAGACTAATAGGTCAACAAATCATCAAGTCAACTCAGTGAATTGTCAAAATAGTCAAACGTCAAATCAACCTCAAACATCAAAAAAATCAATCCTTTGTCTTATACAAGATGTTTCCTTCCCGTAAATCAGACATTGTCATTAATTAAACCTTGTCATTTTCCTTATACATGTGGTCACATGATCGAAACCAAACTTGACGTATTATAAAACACATTTCCTCTCTTGAAACCAGGCCTTGTCAAACAATTAACCTATCAGTCACCTAGTCAATTAAACATTGACAAACAATTATTGGAAAGCACTTTGAATGGTTGTTGACTTTGTGGGCTATTTGTCTTATTTTTTTGCATTTTTCTATGAGTCACATTACTAGCTACCTCGAGGATGTACCCATGAAGGATTTAGAGGAGCGATGATGTGTCATGACTCTTTTCTTTGACTGTTGTTTTTGGATTATCTCAGCAAAAAGACTGGGGCAACTTTGCTTTTAGTATGGGTCAGGACATTCCTTGTCTCTGACTGTTTGTTTTTCAAATAGATGACCTTGCACACCTTGGTCTATTTCATACCATGGTGTTTTTTGTCCATTTGTCACATTTTACTACCCAATGGTGATTAATGTAAATCCTTGCTTAGCAAAATATACATCTTTAACTTGTCTCCACCAATGCTATGCTAACATCCATATTTTCTACACTGACATTTCTTCTATCCGCATCTTGATATCGCCCTATGACACACAAAAAAATCCTACATACATGATCATGTTAGGAAGCATCATAGATAGCATCATCATCATATACATCATCATATTAGTTCATTTGTATTACATAAGAAAATACAAAAACATAGATTGAATCCATATAGCATTATAATTTCATTACATCATATCATATTAAGCATGCCATTAATACATCTACATTAGGTCATAAGCATCATCCATTTATAACATTGCATATTCATTTAACATACATGATATTTGCATGCTAAAACATTGCATTCAATAAACATCACATTGCATAATCATATCATTTTGACATAAATCATAATGCATTCACATAACATCCATCATCATTTACATATAGAATACCATGACATTAAGTACATCCATCTATCATCTAAGCATCATGCATCAACACAAATTAATCATCCATCATATTGCATTGACATATAGCATCATCGGGTAAAAGCACAAAGCTATGTCACACTTTTTAAAGGAAACAACCAACACTGATCCAAGTTTTAAACTTGAATCACTAAAAAGTGACATATATGTTTTGAATTTTGAAATGATGTAAAGTAATGAAATATTTAATTTTTACTATATTTTATTCTTGTATTTTATTTTTTTTAAATAAAAAATTATTTTAATATAGTTTTTTATAAATTGACACTATAATTTAGTTGCTAATTTTTTTTTGAAAAATGAAGTCACATGAGATGTCAACCTTTATATAGTAATTTTTATTTTTATCCTTCGATTTTTTTTGTGTATTTATAACTTGAAACTTTAGTGCATGGATTTATTTTTTTCAATTTTGATAAATATATATTTTTAAATAAATATTAGAATGTGTGCATATTAAAACATAGTTGTTTCCATTGGACGTCAACTTTCATATTATCTATTTATCTAAAATGGAAAAAAAATTATACCCTCTTGATATAGATTCTTTTATCTCTAGTGCATCATATTTTTTTCTATTTTTTTTAATAAGTTTTACTATTTTTTCTTGTCATGGTAATCAACCTAATATTTTGTGCTGATAACCTGCTTTTAGTAAAAATTAAAAGAAAAATATAAATAATGATTTAATTACTAAAATATATATTTTTTGAAAACTAGACTTATGGATCTACAAAAGGGTATTTTTATATTTTAAAAAAAATGTTATTTACATGAGTAGAAATTGTTAAAACATCATTTTTTTCAAATAAATCTATTTTTTTGGTAAATTGGCCTCAAAGTGGTGCTACATATGCATTTAGCTAATAATTTTAGTTGGAAAAGTTATGAATATATCTAGCTTAGCTAGAATGAATCTTACAAGATCATATGTTTGACCCAAATATATTTTTAGTTAGAAATACTTAAATTCACTTGTGTTGATATGTTGGTTGAAAGTGTGACAGAGCTTTGTACTTTTACCCCATCACATAATCATAAAAAATTTATAACCATCATAAACATAATCATAACCACATAACATCATCATATAAGACTGCATGTCATATAAATCACCACCAAAATCATATATCATATATATATCGTTTAAAATATGTCACAGTACAATGCCAAGATGTATCATATATATCCCAAAAATAGAGCTTGCAAGCTTGATGGTCAGAAATACATGTGTCATGATACAATGTCAAAATATAATCTAGCCTGAGCTGCCCTAATCCCTTGAAGATGATGGTCTATCTTCTCATCATGGTGACCTTGAGGACCTGTGGTTTGAATGTGGCCTATCATATGGCCCTGATCGTGTCGGCCCTAAAACACCCCTGCTGCTCTGGGACCTGCTGTGAGATCGTCTGCTATGATACTTTCTGCTACTCAAGGTCATTGAGGCACTCGATGCTCTCCTCTCTAGTGGAACCTCAACCTCATACAAGTCTCTATAGTACTGCTCTCGTCTGCTCGCTCTCAGAAGTGTTGCGGCCATATCTGCACTCGAACCACTGAGGGTGGCAGTGAAATCTAGAACTCATTGGTTTACCTCCTAACTCTGAATCACTGCAACATCCCTCTCTACCTACAGACTATCCCTCTTTGTCCTCAATCCATCTCTCTTTGTCCTTAGTGCTCCCACCTCGGCCTCTAGTGCCTAGATCCTGGTTGTGGCCTGTTGTAACCGTGTCTATAAATCAGCTATTTGTTGATTAACTAATCCATCCCCTCCTTTGAGTGTCACCTCCTCTAATCCCTCCTCCACATCTTCACCCATAACTATCCTCTCTCAGAGGACTTGCTCCACATCTCCCATTGCCTCCTCTCATCTCTCCTCCTTCTGGTGCTCCTCCACCATCTCAACCTCCTCCATCACCACATCATGTTGGCCCACCTCAAGAAGTGGTACATCCTCATGTTGCTCCTCCTTTTCCATCTCCTCCTCTGCTACCCTCTCCTCCTCACCCTCCTTATGGATTGGTGACAATGGCCTCACCACCTGCTATCTCCCTATCCTCCTCCTCCAGTCTCTCCCTCCTCCTCTGCCACCTCTCTCGTCTCCTCCATCATAATATCTCCCTCCATCTCCCCTCCCTCCATCTCCCTGTCCACCTCTCCATCCTTGACCCCCTCTCTAACCTCGTGGGCCCCCGCCTTGGCGCTCTACTAACGCCAACTGATTTGGGTATGTGTATGGATCTAGTCTATGGGTGGCCCACCATGCATCATACTTTGTATGAATGGTCTTTGCATATGCTACACCACCCCTCCATGCCCACTGCATTGGCTATAGTGCATCTATACCCTGATTGACTGACACTAT
This sequence comes from Sequoia sempervirens, assembly GCA_007258455.2. Classification (NCBI taxonomy): domain Eukaryota; kingdom Viridiplantae; phylum Streptophyta; class Pinopsida; order Cupressales; family Cupressaceae; genus Sequoia; species Sequoia sempervirens. The sequence goes on along the minus strand of VDFB02105785.1, from coordinate 315,867,348 downwards.
TGGAATCACCTATCCCCATGGGTGTACCTACCATGAGGAGCATGTGAACTATGTCGATCCTCGAGGCACACCTTTTGTCTCCCGAAAATTCTTCCTCACTCGCTTTGGAAAGTATTCCTCAATGATGTGTTGTGAGTGTAAAATGTTGGAAATAAGATGCCATTTAATTGCAATCCTAAACATTATTTATTTCATGTTTGTCCTAAGTCCTTGGAAAGTGTTCCTCAACACTAGGATTAGAAAGAGATTAATATTAAATGAAATAATCATGCTAATTGACATTTGTGATTAATTCTAAATGTTAGGAGCATGTGAGGGCGTCTAATATGAGTTCCTAAATAATAGGGACACATGGGGCGCCCACATGGAAGGTGGAACCCACCTTGAATTAAGTTAACTGTTGGGAGTAAAAGATAACACTTTTTTAATGCATGTAAAGATCCTAGAAGTTAGGGATTGATGCTTACATGCATGAAGTTCAGTTCAGTTATGGTTAAGTTATCTTCAGTTAGTTTTAGTTGAATTCTTGTTGACTTCAGTTATCTTGGAATGCATGACTAATGACTCGAGTTGCATGACAAATAACAAGTGACTACCTTTAATTAATAGGGGATGACCATTCTTGCATGAATGGTGGAGAGATATTTTTCAGTTAGCAAAGAGTGACTTGGACCCACCTTGGGTGCCCAAGTTGGCTTCTTGGAGTTAACTCTTTTGCATGCTAAGATATTTCAGAAGGCTGAGTTAAGTGGGCCCATTCTTGGGCGCCTACTTTGAGGATAAGCCTTGAAGATATCTACAGAATCAAGGTTCAGTTGTGACTTCAATTTGGGACACCCAAATGGATGAAGCACATGTTTTGGCATTGTTCTTCAGGGTAGAACTCTACTTGCAAGAGATAAGCGTACCTTTTGTGAGATAGGGATTAAGCTTTGTAATTTTAACTCTTTGGAGTTTACAAAGTTGATTATTGCCTATTTATCTCAAGTAAGTTGAAGAGAGTTAGTATCAGTTTTATTGCAGGTTGTGAAGAAGGTTTGGTGAAGGCAAAAGAAGCATTCTCAAGCAAGGATTGGAATTATTGTAATCTACTTTAGAGATTAAATAATACATTGATTCTTGGTGGAGTTTTTTCTCGAAAGGGTTTCTCCACGGTATATTCTGTGTATCTTCTAATAGCCTGTCTAATTCTTCTACAACCTTTTGTCTTCATTCTACAAATGATAAAATGAATTAATCAGATAATCACCCACAAAGAATCAGTAACAAATAATATATATTTAGATCAACAATCATAAAGTTTTACAAAGTATTAAGCTACATAAACACCTCAATTTTCAACATAAAATACTACCAATCAAGTATATGGCTTGTTGGCACCATGGTAGGTCTCGATCCTCATCTTCCCACTACTCACAATTTCTATATGGCCTCCCAAAAAAGCTCACTAGGAAATCTATCCCATGCCTCCAATAGCCTATATCTCCCAGATGAGTTTAAGTGACAACACCTCTATACATATAGGCATACATCATCCCATCACCCAGTTGTTGCCCTATTGCCAGTTAAAACACTGCAATATGCTCCCATGCCCATACCATCAACAATGTTACTCCACAACTCATACTTTGACCATCCTGATATGTTATGTCATGTAGCTGGAAGTAGAGGATCACTAATAGACATGGTCCCCATGCATAAACAATCCCCTGCTCCATCATCCTTGCTAGCATCTCTCCCTATCCCACCAAAAAACCATGCCCTCTGCCATTTGGAATGATCACCACACCAATCAAAGTACAAAAGACACAGTCATATCTCTCATATCGCTATGCCAGCGTCTCCCATATGATCTCATAGCTCTGTATGCCAAGCTCTACCACATCCTCATAGTCATAATGGTCATAGATCGCCTACAACCCTCAAACGAGGTTATATCTCACTCACTCTCCTCAAATTGGAGGTTGGAGTATCCTATAGACATCCTCCAAGGTCATAGTTGCCTCCTTAATCAAAAAATGAAATGATCAGGTCTCAGAGTGCCACCTCTTCGCGAGCGCCACTAGTAAACCTTAGTTTTCCCTAACGATGGGCATATAAGTCACTTGGTACAATCCTAGCTCCATCAGTCTGTGATTTTCAGTGGTGAATAATTGATTGTGCAACAAAAAAGTTGAGGGTCACATCCCCTGAGTATAAATAGGAGGTAGAACAACTTGTGGTCATAAATACTGGTCATTACATTAATCTAAAACCCTAATTAGACCTATTAGACTTAAATGACACAAGCCATTTCATCCTAAACTATGGCAAATATTTCATCAGTCAATTGCATCGTTCTGCTTGGAAAATGCGTCACAAAAATCAATAGCGTCACTGTTTTTGCATTTGTGTCACACACCTTAGCATATGTGTCATTGGGTTCAACTGCGGTCAACCCCCAAACAGTTGTGTCATTCCCCTTCACATGCGTCATTTCCCTTGTCACCTACAGTGCAATTTGATGAATGCATCATTCCCGTCTGTAGGTGTAGTGTAGGAAGCAAATGCAACAAACTTTATAGTTGCATCGCGACGTGAAAAATGCGACTAAATACAGTCACTGATGTTCACTACAATTTCCTGCTAAAAATTCCTAGCCCTAAAAAGCACAATAAACAAAAAAATCACAAGGCAGGTGTAGAGTACTTAGCGGGTCCCCTGCTCCCTCAAGTCGATGGAAGGTGTGAATGCGATATCCTTGGTGTGCGGTGTGTGGAATTGGTGACATCCTGATAGCTTCTCTCTCCTTAGAGCTCTCTAAGTTCAAACTTCAAAGTGCACAAATGAGCCATTTTGCCAATCAAATGCATATTTATAGGCAATCAAATTAGGGTTTCCTAGGGTTTGCACTAGGGTTTATAATTTGACACACTTTTTGGCAACTTACAACCTAAATTTGATTACCTAAATGACCTCGAAAATCATTTCTATTACCACCATTGAACTCTTGGTTGTCAAATTGACTTATCAAAACAATTTCCAATTTTTTTGATTTTTTTCAAAAATTTGCAAATTTTTTTTCGAGGGGGTCCACCTTGCTTTCATTGGGACATGTTTTGACTATTTTTCTTTAACACAACGCGATAAACTGCGTTATATAAAAGATGGGCAAAATGTAGACACTAAAAATTGTCCTAGGTCTACGAACTTTAATTTCTTCATAAATTTCCCTTTCGTTCCTAATAATTAATTTTTTTAATTATTTAATTACTATCATATGTCTTCTATTAATTAAATAATTTTAATTATTTAATTAATTCATTCCTAGTTCATTTTCATACATAAATTTTCATAAATTTGCCTTTCGTTCCTAATAATTAAATAATTTTAATTATTTAGTTATTGTCATATGTACTTGTATATGTCATTTTCATACATCTAGTTCATATGCAAGTACATGTTGTTAGTGTGAGACAACAATCTTCAATATTTTGCTAGTCATTGTCATAGGCTACTAGTGCATACTCAAATATGAGTGCATCAAGTACATTCAAGCAAGATGGAGAAGAGCAATGGAGGTCAAGCAACCATGGCATAGGGGATATTTACTTTGAGTTTATGTTTCTTATGTTGGATTGTGCTCTATTATTGATTTAGGGCTTAATAGGTTTAGTTTTTATGCTATTTTACCTTTACCTGAATTTTTCCCTAGATTACATTGGTAAACCCGGTGTGAAGCTAACTAGACCTTGCATGAATTTTTAGAATTTTTGAGTTTTTCTGGTCTGCGATGTAATTGCAAGCTGAAATGACACAACTACCAAAAGCTAGTGCGACAGAATCACAATCTGAAAAGCAACAACTACTCAAGAGTTAAGAATATCATTTGGGTTGCTTCTATTTTTAGATTTTTCAATCATTCATGGTTTTTGGTTTTTATGTTTATCATCTAACATTGGTTTTACATCATATTATTCTCTAGTTTTGTTGAATTTGGTTACCTTTTTTGTGTTTTGCAACTACAGGTTCTTGCGATGCAACTGCTTAGGGCATCATCACAACTATTCAGGACTCAATCACATCACTTGTTTGCATCTATTTTTAGATTTTTCTTGTTTTTGGTTTTTGGTTTTGCCATCTAACATCATTATCATATCATCTTGGTTTCTAGTCTGGTCAAAATCAATCGTTTTTATTGTGTTTTTGCAGCTCTAGGTTAATTCGCCGCAACTGTTGAGAGAAACGATGCAACTGCTACAAACTTCACTGCATTCTACCAATGCAATCACCATCCAAAAATCCATAGTCAACTAGTCCTACACCGCAACTGTCAAGAGCTAGTGAGCCGCAACTATCACTTACAACAATGAAATTTCTCGCTTTCTAGAATCTTGCATGTTTTTAGGAATTTTCATAAATTTCCCTTTCCTTCCTAATAATTAAATAATTTTAATTATTTAGTTATTGTCATATGTCTTTTATTAATTAAATAATTTTAATTATTTAATTAATTCATTCCTATCTTTTATTTCCCCTTTTGATTAATTAAATAAATTTTATTTATTTAATTATGTCACTAATATCTTTTCCTCTATAATTAAATAAATCTTATTTATTTAATTATTTATCAACTTCCTATTATAATTAAATAGTTATATTAATTATTTAATTATTCACTAGCCTTTTCTGTCATTAAATTAAATAAATTTTATTTATTTAATTGCTTACTAATTTGTTGTCTTCTTCCCATTTTTGAATTAAACTATAATTTAATTAAAAAAAATCAGCTTGTCACATGTCCCACTTTTGAAATAAATTGTTCTTTAATGACAAAGTCAACCTATCACATGTTCTCTATACTTAAATAATGTTTTTATTATTTAATTATTCACTTCCCTCTCAAAACAAATAATTTTATAATTATTTGAATCTCTTCTACAACCTCTTTTTTTGTGCCAATCTCATTATCTGTGCCAATCTTATCTTCTCTTGTTTCATTCAATTTCAACCCTT